>JAXGGA010012101.1:0-39950 GCA_038373865.1 Uloborus plumipes | reverse complement strand
ATTTTTTACTCAAAAAATTACAAATGGCATTGTGATTAAACATTTAAAAAACGAAATGTTTCAAACGTAAAATAAATTATATTTTTTAAAAATATGTTGCAGAGATCCCATGTTTTCAGTAGATAACAAATGATAAAACACTTAATTATTTATTTGTGAGGATTGGCACCGCTTAAAAGCGCATTTATTGCCCTTTTCTTTTGATTTATATCTGAGAAAAAATAACGATAACTCATTTTATTGAAAGTATGATTTTATACATATAAATTAACAAAAAGTTAATTTATTTATTTATCTACCATAGTTATCCCAAGTAGCACACTTCGTTTTTTAAAGGCTGTACAATGATTATTAACTTAACAACCGCTCAAAACGTTTATAAAAGGTTTAAAGATTATTTGTGCTACCTGGGTATTAGAATCGCATTCAAAGGCACAAGTTGATAATATGTCACAGCAGCGCAGTTTCATTTGGCGTCGCAGATGACTTGTAATGGATGGAATTCGACCTTTTGTGGTCAGCGAGAACTAGTAAAAGAGAGAAATGCTTGATGTTCAAACCGAAACTATAATTGAAGGCGCAAGTCGACAAAGGTGATATGTGACAATTTTGGAAAAACTTATTTTTTACCATGGATGAAGGTGATAAGGTAATATTTTTTTTTGAAAACTTTTTCTAGAAATTAAAAAAATTGTCAAAGATCACCTTTATTCACTTGCCCCTTCAATTGTGTTTGTGAGTTAACACAACTGAACACACACTAATTTGAATTTCTGAAAATCGGTGAAATTCAAATGTCACATATCACCTTTATCCACTTGCCCCTTCAATTCTGCTGTGTGTATTTGTACATCAGAGCCCCATCACCTATCCGAGAGCGCTGGCACACCCCTTCAAATACCACCAAGTACCCCTCAGAATTTCAAATACCTCTAAAACGACCCTCTAAAAAATTTCAGCACTATGTCTGCTCCATAATCCCACCTCCCCGGCAGGTGTCCCTAGAATATGCTTGGAATAAAAATTTGTTTCACATCCCTTCCTTTTATTTAGAATCGTCACTGAACATGGTGACGGCCACCTTGTCTAGTGGTCAGAGATGTCTGACTTGGATGAAGGGGTCCAGGTTTCGAATCCCGGCTCGGGCGTGGATGTACTTTTTAACTCCTGTCCAAGTCCTTTCTCTGTGTGAATGTGTGTTGTGAATGGCTGCCTTGCTCTATAAACGGATCTTATGGCATGTGTTTGAGCTAAATCGGACTTCCACCTTAACGGTGCTCGTAAGATCGCAAGTCGTACCTATTCCACCTCAACTCAAGCTCGGGTACCCGAGTGGTATAATTAACAACAACATAGTTTGGAGTTGTCCTAAAATGCAGCTAGCTTTACAGAGTCAATAGGCAATTACAACTTCACGCCAACTTCTATTCCAAGTGATTTCTCTTTCCAGAGCGCCGGCGTTCTTTTTTACCGATCACCCCCGCCAGTATTCCATTGACCGGAACCACCTTTTTCCCGCCTGTTGCTCTCTCGGGCGGAGGGAGTGTTCGCGCGGCCGCCGTTCGAACGCGGGGCAGACGTTCGATCAGCGCGGGAAGACATAATAGATCACGGGATCCGATGCCGGGGCGCAGGGCGTTCGACGCCGATTTCGCGCTTCGTTTCATTGGGCCGGGGGTGGTCGGAAAGGCGGCGCCCCGGCCCAGTCGCAGGAGCCGGGGCGGGCCGATATCGGGACGTTCGGCGCGATCGACGGGAATTTTGACGCACGGTGGGTGGCTCAATGGGACACGGCGGTTCCAAGATCTGGTGGGAGAGCTTCGCTTTGGCATCCGTTTTGTGTCGAGATTGTCGACCGAGGAAGGATTTCTGATTTCACCGAAAAACAGGGGGGGGGGGGCAGAAATTAAATTTTTGTTTGGGGTAAAATTCTCAATTTGCTGAACTAAACTTCAAATTTTATCGAATGACAAAATACGACCTCATGTACATACCTACACGTAAAATGAGAAGATATAAAGCATAAAAAAAAACACCTGCAATTTTGCGCTTTTAATATTTTTCTGTTTGCTTAATCGTCAGATGAAATGTGCTGAAAACGGAGTTTTTACGGAGGTAGTATGAAATTTTGGCATTCTTTTAAGTACACCAACATAGTTTTTACTTATGCACTTACACAGTATACTTATGTTTATATCAAGACTACAAAAGACTTTATATGGGGAAAAAATTAAACTAAGCCAAAGGATGCAATACGCCGCCAGCTAGTTTATTCCAACCATGGACTGCAGTTTCGTGCTTATTATGCACTCATCAGCATGGTATAGGAATTTGACAAGCTGGAGGCAAAAATCTCCTTATAAGGCAAAGAGAGCCAACAAAAACTGGTAGTTAATGTAAAAATTAGATTACCAGCGAGCGACCGCACTTGGTACAGTAAAACTCGAAAATTTTGAGGCAAGGCTCGGGTACAATGCAGTAAGATTAGGAGCGGTTACCTACTGTTTTATACGGTAGCTCGCTGGTAATCTAATTTTCATATTAGCTACCAGTTTTTGTTGGCCCTCTTTGCTCTATAAGAGGATTTTTGCCTCCAGCTCGTTTAATTCCTATACCATGCTGATGAGTGCATAATAAGCACGAAACTGCAGTCCATGGTTGGAATAAACGAGTTGGCGGTGTATTGCATATTTCTGCGAAAGCAATTGCTTAGGGGCTGTTACTTACTGATTTATAAGCCATAGGATGTCTGATTTTTTTTCCTTTTAAGAGCAAGAATCTGAGAGAGTGTCACGCCTGTGATTCATGACCTCTCAGATTTTCTCCCAAAAATTACCAAATGTTTATTATCTTATTGAAAGACCAAAGCCAGAATGTTTTGCTCTAAAGTTGAGTTGTTTAGTTTTTATGGATCCCTAAAGATGAAGGTACGGCATCAAAAATTAAGCGGATTTTCAAGACATGGAAGTTGGCCGTGAGCCAAAACTCTTACCAGGAACTGTTTAACTCCAATTTTCTTTTTGTATATGGAATATAGAAGGTTGAAACTTTACAAAATGAATGCTAAATTTGTGGTAAGTTGTTGCCGTAAGGTCAGTGAAGACCCTCAAAACAAGGCATTTTTGACGTTTTTTAGCGTTTTTGAGGTCCAAAAACAGCTTGTACATTTCAGTTGGCACGGCAAAAGTAGTGTCGTTTGAAAGACCAGTGTAAGCACTTTAAAATAATGTATAAATAATCGAGGAAAGTTCAACGTGCTTTTAGTTGCATAAGGCCGAAATATGAAAAATGTCATATTTTACCGATATTCAAAGGGTCATAACTTCCTCTGCCAACAACATATTGAAATATTTTTTTTGCCAATGTCATAGTCTATTCTTTGTCTTAACAGAACAGTTGAGTCCTTTGAGGCGAAATGTGAAAATTTTTTTTACAAAAAATGTATTTTTTCCTGTACATTTTTTGTAAAATTTTTTTTCACATTTCGCCTCAAAGGACTCAACTGTTCTGTTAAAACAAAGAATAGAGTATGACATTGGCAAAAAAAAATTTCAATATGTTGTTGGCAGAGGAAGTTATGACCGTTTGAATATCGGTAAAATATGACATTTTTCATATTTCGGCCTTACGCAACTAAAAGCACGTTGAGCTTTCCTCGATTATTTATACATTATTTTAAAGTGCTTACACTGGTCTTTCAAAAGACACTACTTTTGCCGTGCCAACTGAAATGTACAAGTTGTTTTTGGACCTCAAAAAAGCTAATAAACGTCAAAAATGCCTTGTTTTGAGGGCCTTCACTGACCTTACGGCAACAACTTACCACAAATTTAACATTCATTTTGTAAAGTTTCAACCTTCTATATTCTATATACAGGGTGTCCACTCCAATCGTGGACCAATAGCTAATTTCTAAACCGTTAGAGATAAGCATATAGTTTATTTAGGAAAAAATCTCCGAATTACGAAAGGAATTTTGGGTCTATTCAATGTTTTTCAAAAAATCAAATTTTGAAAGAGTTACGAAATTTAAATTTTTATACAGCCCCCCAGTCCTATCAATCATATTTAGTAAAACATTCTTGACACTGTAACATTTAAAACTAAAAAAAATCACTCTTCTACCACAAAAATTGACCGAGTAATGACGTTTTGAAAAATCAAGATTTTGAAGGATTTCGCATACGGTCCCTTAAGCGATCGCTCGATGACGTCATGAAATAATGCAAAATCTTGATTTTTCAAAACGTCATAACTCGGTCAATTTTTGTGGTAGAAGAGTGATTTTTTTTAGTTTTAAACGTTACAGTGTCAAGAATGTTTTACTAAATATGATTGATAGGACTGGGGGGCTATATAAAAATTTAAATTTCGTAACTCTTTCAAAATTTGATTTTTTGAAAAACATTGAATAGACCCAAAATTCCTTTCGTAATTTGGAGATTTGTTCCTAAATAAACTATATGCTTATCTCTAACGGTTTAGAAATTAGCTATTGGTCCACGATTGGAGTGGACACCCTGTATAAAAAGAAAATTGGAGTTAAGCAGTTCCTGGTAAGAGTTTTGGCTCACGGCAACTTCCATGTCTTGAAAATCCGCTTAATTTTTGATGCCGCACCTTCATCTTCAGGGATCCATAAAAACTAAACAACTCAACTTTAGAGCAAAAAATTCTGGATTTGGTCTTTCAATAAGATAATAAACATTTGGTAATTTTTGGGAGAAAATCTGAGAGGTCATGAATCACCTCATAGTGCTAGGCGTGACAGTTTCTCAGATTCTTGCTCTTCAGTTAGTGAAAAGTAAAACATTCTCTCTCTCTCTGTTGCTTTTTGCGGGAAAAACTCCTGTTTTGATTTTTTTTTCTATATTCAAATCTATTAATGTCAGCGTATGCAGTTTTGTTTTCGATACCTGTAAACGGAGGAGATGTAAGTTTAAAATTACCTGATAAAAATGTGTGAACTCTCGTTTTTTTCTTTAAATTGCTTATTGCACATCTTCAAGCTATTTTATGGATGCAGAAAAAAAAAAAAAAAATCATCGCATTAGCTCGCTTATTTAAAAAGTAATAATTGGTTTGAGGTCACGAATGAAAAATTTTGAAGAAATTTAGCTCCTAATCATTTTTTGTTCACGTGATCGTTTAATTCCTTTAAAAACCAATGGAAAAAGCATTTCAAAAATAGCGATAATTTTTAGAGTAAATTAACCATAAATACAGAATTTTCTAGATTTTAAGCGCAGTTCACGGCAGAATATGTTTTTTTTTTCCTCTCAAATATATAAGCAAATGACTGCCTTGATTTGTAGTGATGGTTGTTGTGGTTTTTAACAACAAAATTTTTCAGATTTTTTTAAAATGAAGTATGAAAACAAAAAAATTCTTTTCAGAAAACTTTTCAAACATTATTGATTTTTCAAAATGAATTATTTATTGTTAAATAAGTGTTCATTCAAAGGAGTTCAAAAAGTTTCTTATATGACTTAAATAAATAAAAAATAATAAGAACAAAAATTAAAAAAAAAAAAAAAACTTTTGAAATTAATGCGGCAAGGGAAGTCTGACAAGTTTGAAGCCAAATCTTTAAAATGTACTGTCCCAAGCATCTAATTCGCCTTCGCCTTTGAAGTATTCTTAGTAATTCTGCCCCTCAGACCGAGACTATCGTTCGTCCATTTTCATTACTTTTCAGAAGAGCGCGAAAACGTTTGTCCGCTGCATGCCAAGGATAGGACTCACGCTTTTGCAATGCTGCTAAATAATTTTGATGGAATTTCTTTTACGAAATAACGTTCTCATGGGTCGATGCGAATAAAGTTCTTCACACAATACAGTTATAACCATTTGTTCAGAATTTAAAAGTTTTTTTTTTTTTTTTTTTTAACAGTTCAAAGATGTCAACAAAGGATATTACAGGAAAAATGAAAAGCTTTACGTCTAAAAAATGATAGCTCCGGTACCAAAAGGCAAAAAATTCGAAACAATTACAGTTGTTTAAAATAACGACATGGAAGTAATTTTAAGCTCTTCGTGGATTTGACATTGAACCCCCCACTGACACTTGATTGATTATTCAAGTTCAACTTATGAACCCCCCCCCCCCCCAAAAAAAAAAAATTCCTGTTTTTAAGCGCAAAGCTGAAAAGTCGCAAATGAAAGACTTTTTTATCGCAATTAATTACTGATATTTTATTGGTTTACTATGAGTATTTGTATGTTTAAATCCAATTACTATTAATTTCACTATTAATATAATAATAATTTTTATTATTATCTATTTTTCAATCAATAACGTGCGAAATTTTTTTCACTGATGCATTTATTGGATTCTATATTATTATGTCATCTGAAAATCACCAAGGCATTTTATAAGTTTTAATGGAGAAAAATAGCAAATTAATATTTATATTCTATTTCCGACGAATACACAATTTTGATCAAAAATCAAAATTTAAGAAACTACAAAGAAGCTGTGTTAATCAAAGCATCCTTTTTACTCACTTGTATAACGGTGAAAAGTCGGTAGAAAAAGTTGTATAGTTTATGTATTTGTTATTTATTTTGGTTGTTTTTATTTTGTTACGGAATATATTGCTTTCCCAAAATGTTCTTTCAGCACAACTGCAAACACTTCAATGACTTCTGTTTACTGCTGTAATTCAAATTTTTATTTTTAGTGAAAATGTCATTTCCAGTACACATAGAATTGAAGGGGCAAGTGGATAAAGGTAATATGTGACAATTTTGAAAAACTTACTTTTTAGCCTCCTTTCCCGTTAAAAATAAAAGAAAGACTAAAAAGCATTAAAAGTGGCTTAATGCATCTAAAAAATATCGCCAAGTCCAAAAAAAAAAAGTCAAAAAGAAATAAAAAAGAAAAATGAATATTGAAAAATTAAAAATTGAAAAGTAGGGTATTGAGATGGGGAATTTGTGTGTCTGTCGGTCTGTCGGTCTCCCCCTCCCCCCCTAATAACTTTTGAATGAACATTCCGATTTGAACAAACTTTTTTTTTGTTGGAAAGATCTCGGCGAGTACAGCTCATTCCCATATTTGATTTTTCGATTTGAACAATTTTTGGTTCAACTTTGAGCCGTTCAAACAACCTGTCCCGCGATGCTAACTTTTTAATGAACAGTCCGATTTGAACGAACTTTTTTTTGTTAGAAGGATCTTATCAAGGATACTTCATTCCCGTATTTACATTTTCGATTTCAACAATTTTTCGTTCAACATTGAACCGTTCAAACAGCTCCCTTCAAACAAGCGCCTAATAACTTTTGAGTGAACAGTCCGATTTAAACAAACTTTTTTTTTGCTCGAAGGATCTCAGCAAGGATACTTCATTACCATATTTGAATTTTCAATTTGAATATTTTTTCGTTCAACATTGAACCGTTCAAGCAACCTTTCCCCACCTAATAACTTTTAAGTGAACCGTCCGAATTATATAAACCTTTTTTATTGTTCGAAAGATCTCGGAGAGGCTCATTCCCATACTTCGCTGTTTGATTTGAACCATTTTTTGTTCAATGTTGAACCGTTCAGAAAAAAACTTAACATTAGAGCCTACGGGGAAATTTAAGTTGAATGTTGATCCTGAACTTAAAGGCGGATTTCCCTCAATCTAACTTTGTAAGAAAATGATTTTGATAAATACTGTATGTAAAGTACTTTTCTGAATAATCTTCTGCGAGGACTCTGATTCCGACTCCGAATCCGCAAACATAGCGGAAATGCAGGCTCAAAAAAAAAAAAAAAAAAGACTGACTGTGCAGTCGATTTTTTGTTTATTTATTCATTTGTTTTGTTTTATTTCTTACTTTTTTGGCAGACGATTTTTTTTGTAACAAAAATTTTTCATTCATGAGAGCATTTTATTCTTTATTTATATTTAACAACTGGCAACGGATTAAAAATGAAATTCGAGATATTTTATTAACGAGTTTTTTTTTCCTTTCTTTGATAAAATGTTTTGATGTTCTTTGTACTTTTAATTTTTTTTTGAAAACGATTGATGAATTTTTCTACGAAAGAACTGTAACAGTTACATTTTTTAAAAGGTGCGACAAAACTTTATTTATTCATTTATTTACTTTTTACGTGTCTATTTCATCTGATGAGAGGGGTATATTTTGCTTTCAAAAATGAGTTTTAAGTGCTAAAAAGGTATGTTTGACATACTTTTCAGTCTCAGATAATCAAGAGAATAATGATCAGATGCTAGAATGCCGATGTCGATGTACGGGAAAGTAGGCTCGTTTAGTTCTTGACAGAACTGCTTGTTACCATTGATGAAGATGATAAGTCCATCAGTATCATGTCCCGTTAGTCACAGAAATGGTTGGTAACTAAGAATATGACCCTGTTCTACCCGTTGAGAAAAATCTATTAAAAAATAATACTACATTTTATTTTTGAAAGATTTTCTGGAAATTAAAAAAAAATGTCAAATATCACCTTTATCCACTTGCCCCTTCAACAGGGACGTCATTTCAAGTTCTTTCAGGGGGGGGGGGGAGGGGCAAACTGTTCAAACATAACGTAATGTCATCGGAAAACATCAAAAGCCATGCCCACTTATAGGTAAATAAATTGATTTCTCAAAGACAGGGGGGGGGGCAATTGACCCCCCTGCCCTCCCTAAATGACAGGCCTGCCCTTCAATTGTGTCCTCGCTTTTATTCATTTCCAAAAGTTGTTTCAAAATGTTAAAATATAGGTGATAAACCGTTTCAAAAGAAGGGCGATTTTGCACTACAGTATCTTTTTTAGCATAAGAAAATGTCAAAATTGCTGCTGTTGTAAAGTGATAAATCATTGATTTACGCTGAAAGAACTATCGCAACTGATGTTTTTTTTTTGGTTCCGATTAAACTTTGTTCAAAGAAAAGCTTCAAGGAACATGCGTTTGTAGGCAGACGAAAAGGATGTGGGTTTGGAGGGGTTTTTTTTCGTTGTTTCCCGCCCTCTTCACATTCAAATCGCTCTGATTTAGTCCTTGATGACTTCTTTATGTCTCTAAAGTCGAAATATCACTTTTGGGATGGCGTTTTTCACATTCAAAGGCAGTGGTGGTAGCTTCGGAGGCAATTTTGAAGAATGTGTGCAAAGACGACTTCCAGTATGTCTCCAAAGACAGGAAAAAAAATATCTGACAAGGATGTATTTCATGTAATAGGGACCAATTTGACAAATGCCATCAGCATTTGAAGGATTAGATTATATAATTATGTTTCATTAATTTGTTATAACATTTGATTGAACAACCCTAGTTTTTGTCTTTAATTCGCTTTTATTAGTTTCACATGTGGGTTTCTATGTATTTAACTCTGAAAAAAAGGTGAAAATCACGTCCTTTGCAAATATAAAAGTAATATATTTAATACTATTATTAATACTAAAGGTTAAACTATATGACATGTTGATGTAAAGTGTTTGAGTTGTTTGTGGGTAATTCTAAAGAAAAAATAAAATTCATGTTCTTTGCTAATATAAAAGTAATACATTTAATACTACTCTTAATACTAAAGGCTAAACTATATTATATGTTGATGTATTATAAGTGCATGTAAATTTAGCAGACATTCAATAGTTTTGAAAATCAGAGGGAAATCAGTTAGAAATTCATGAAATATAGTTTAGCCTTCAGTATTAATGATAGTATTAAGTATATTACTTTTACATTTGTAAAGAACGTGACTTTTATCTTTTAAAAATTAACTCTAAAAGCATATGTTTTAGTTTTTTTAAAACTATAATTTAGATTATTAGTTAATTACAATCATATGACTCTCTGAGAAATAAGGGTAGATATGAAGTATTACTAATGCCGTTGCGTTTATATGCTTCTTTATTTTTGATAATTTATTAAAAAAAATTTTTTTTGGACATATACGTCACATAGTTCTGAAAGGGGTTATCAATTTGATATTCACCAAGGAACGATTTATTGGAAATTTTCAAATATTTTACTATTTTCTTTGGATAAGGACGCGAAAAAGCAGTTTTTGCTAACTTCATACTTTTGCAACTCGACTCAAAAGTTCCGAGATGCTCTATTGACAAGCGTGGGCCGAAGACGTCTAGGAAATGCGTTATTAAAACAACACTGCCTCCCCGCAAATGAGTGCACGTGCACACGCATCCAGTTTAGGCAGTGACCAGCGGCGGGAATTAGATTAAACGCTCGCGGGTACAGACACAGTTACGGGGATGCAGCAGAGAAAAGAAACGGAGGGGGGATGCAGGAAACATCCGCCCACGCATATTTATGCAAAATTAAGCAGCCGGTGATGTCATTACGTTCGGCAAAACGGGGGAAAATATTTTTGTTTGCTCTCGAATTTGGTGGAGGAAGAGTGGAGTTCTGCTTTTTCGGAAATGAGAATCGCTTTCGAAGCCTTCAATCAGCATTTTGACAAATGAGTTCCTTTCGAATGCCGGCGTAATGGCTCCCCCCCCCCTTATTTTTTTATTATTTAACGATCGTTTCGTGTTTGTAAATATTTTTTGGGGTCCGGAAAGTTTCCAGAGATGCTGGCGTTTAATAAATGATCTAATCTATAAATATTAGATGGCGCATTTTGTGCCATGAAGTGGCACAAGAAAAAAATATGTCAATTCTATTTGGTCTAACTATTTCAGTCCTTTTTTATTCCACGTTAACAGTAGAGGGTAAAAATAGTTGAAATATTTATTTTCTGAGTTATCTATAATTATATACAGATATAAACGGTTTATTATTTTTAGATAGTTTATAAACGGAATGTTTCCAAAAATATAGCTCGTTGGCGTTCAGTAAATGATCTAACCTATGAAAATTAAGATGGTGCATTTTGTTCCATCCCAAACAACAAATAGCACAATAATGAAATATTAGGTTGGTGCGTATGAAATGTCGGATTCTTAAGTGATTGTATAAAACTGCATATCTTTCTTCAAAAGCTGTTTATTCAATCAAAGTATGCTCCATTCGCTTCAATACACTTCTCCCAACGAGATTTTAAAGCGTAGATGCCTGTCTTAAAAAAATTTTGGTCTTTAGAATTAATAAACTCTGATATCGAGTTTTTTTGGACTGTCTTCATTTTCATAGTGTTTGCCCCTTAAAAACAGCTCTAAATGCTTGAAAAAATGAAAATCGGTCGGCGAGAGATCCGGTGAATATGGTGGATGCTGCAAAACTTCATATTTCAGTTCGTTCAGTTTCGCAATTGTTTTGTGTGTCGGCAGAATTCATATCGGCAATAAACTCAAAAGAAATAACAAAAGGGAAGAACTTCGAGAAAACCTATTTTGCTGAAATGAGTCTCTGGCAATGGACTATGAATGAGGTTATGCCAAAGACAAAAGTATAACGAAAACAGGGAGACAAACGTCCGCATGTAAAGAGAATCCGACATTTCATACGCACCAACCTAATATGTCAATGTTATTACTCTATAACTATTTTCGTGTTTTTTTATTCGTTGTTAACAGTGCAGGGTAAAAATAGTTTTTCAATTTTACTTTCGGTCACATCAATATCAATGGAATATTTTCAAAATATAGTCCACTGGTGTCTAATAAATGATTTAATCTCGAATATTAGATGGTACATTTTGCTCTGTCCCAAAAATCAAAGGCACAAGAATAGAATATACAAACGTTAATTCTATTTATATACATAATTTTAGTCTTTTATTCATGTTAACAATAGAAGGTAAACAATAGTTTATATAATAATTTTCTCATTTATCTCAGTATAAACAGGAAGTTTCCAAAAATGTGGCCCTCTGTCGTTTAATAAATGATCTATTCAATGAATATTAGATGGCTCATTTTGTTTCAAAAATATCAAATGACCCAAGAAATAGGATATATATGTCAATAGTCTGCGACTGTGTTATAATTGTTTTCTTTCATGTTATAAGATAGTAAAAAAATAGTTCATAAATAGTTTATTTCTCATTCATCTCAACTTTTTAATGCATTATAGATGAAATGTTTTCAGAAATGTGGCCAACAAGTGTTTAATAAATGATCTAATCTATGAAAATTAGATGTCGCATATAATTCTTCGAATAGCATTTTCAAATAGCACAAGAAATAAGACTTTCTATAAGTCTATGTTATTTTCGAATTAGTATGTGGCAATTTCATAGTCTTTTAATTCCATGCTCACAATGGAAGGTAAAAAATAGTCTAAATATTAATTTCTCATTTCTCTCAAACTATGCATGATCACCCTACTAAAAATGACCCATAGAGATCAATAGAAAAATCTATTGATATCGGTAGAGTTCTATTGATATGAATTGATTTCTATAGATGTCTCTATTGGTATCGATAGAAGCTGTTGATACCTGTAGCCTATTGATCATAACCTCAATGAATATCCATAGAAGCCCTATAGACATCAATAGAAATTTGGTCAGTAGGAAAGCATCCCAATGGATATCAATAGAAGCCCTATAGACATCAATAGAAATTTGGTCAGTAGGAAAGCATTTCAGTGGATATCAATAGAAGCTTTATAGATATCAATAGAAATCTAGTCAGTAGGATACTAATCCCAATGGATATCACTTAAAGCTTTAATTGACATCAATAGAAATCTGATAGGTTATACTAATTCCAATTGATATCTGTAGGAATAAAATCATTAAGTTTAAACTTAAGTAGTAAGTCTCGGTAAAATTAGTGAGCTAGGAAGGTTATTAATAACAATAATAAAAAAAAAGCAGATTATTTTAAACTTTGTAAATAAAGATAACTATAATTTTAAAACAATAAACTTCGACTTAAATTTTAACTGATAAAATTTCTGACTTTTTAAATCTGATATTACAGATTCATAGATTATGCCAGTCATTTTTTTCCCTTTATGTTTGAAAAAAAAATCAATAGTTTTCTTTCAAATCATCACAGACATATGGTTCAACCATTCATTTCAAAGATAGCATTTAAAAAAGATAATTAAAGAAAAACACATTTTTATTCTTGAAACTGGATACAAAAAAATTGGCCTCATCATGTATAAATTGTACATTGTGTGCATTGTGAAAAATGGAGCATTTGAAGTTCCATAAATAAGTTTGTCTTTAATCTAAGAATCATCATTTTGAGGGTCTTTTCCATACATCTCCATGTGATGCATAATGAGTTTCGATGTATTTCATTAAAATTTGAGACTTCAATGTAGTGTTATACCCTGATATGTACAAAATCTTTATGCTGTGGCTAATTAATTCTATTACGTATAAACAGATAAATTCACTTTATCTACCAGTTTGTTGGCTATCTTAGCTACATTAAGAAAATTTTTGCCTCCTGCTCGACCATTGGCTATTCCTAACTGTGGAGTCCCCAATAAGGGCGAAACTGCAATCTTAGGATGCTATGATCGAGCTGTGGGTACATTTACTTCAGCATATATCTCTTTTGTTCTGCTGGATATGTTGCACACCACGTGTGCCATGACACACCATCTTGTTCGAGTAGTTCTATCCCTAGTAAAAATGACCCATAGAGATCAATAAAAAGAAGTTGTATGGGGAAATGGATTACGGATATCAATACTGTTGAATCAGTAGAGACTTATTGATATCAGTAAAGATCAAAACAAGATCCATAGCAACTTTCAGTGATATCAATAGAAAAAAAAACCGTAGGATCTATGGATATCAAGTTCCATAGCATCACAGAATAAGAAAAATGTACGAGGAAATGGTCAACGGATATCAATAGAGCTAAATCAGTAGAGGAGTAGTGATATCAGCAGAACAGTACTAATAGAGATCTATAGCATCTTGTTCAACTGATATCAGTAGACCTCTACGGATTTTTAGTAGGGCAACGGAATGTTTCTAGAAATTAACCAGGCTTTGATAAGGAATCCAGTCGAAAACACATTTTATGACATTGTAAACATTCAATGACACAAGAAATAAAATATTTAAATTCTTTTTTTTTACTATTAAATCGTCTTTTTTTTCCTCCATGCTAACAATACAGAGTAAAAACAGGGTTACATAACTAATTTCTCACTCATCTCACTTTACGCATAATTAACGGAATGTTTTCAAAAATACAGCGCAGACATATGACAAATGATCTAATATATGAATCTATGGATTTTTGATGATAAATTTTACTCCGTTGCTAATATCAAATGGCACTATAAATATACTGCAAATGTCAATAGGGAATAACTTGTTGTAGATTTTTTACTCTACATTAATGAAAGATGGTTAAAAAAGCGTAAATAACGTATCTATATGATTATATAAAATAGTATGTGGTATCGTCTCTAAAAAAGACCAAAACTCGTCTTTGGGATGAGACATAACATAAGTTAATTTTCTTTTATGTTATCAGTTTTTAGCATTAAAGTGGTTTATCTTGGGAAGAAAGTCTCGAACTTTAAATTGAGCAAAAATAAGTATACGCATGATTTTTCTCCTTCCTCCTTTTCCTTTTTTTTCTTGAAATTAAGGTTTTAAATTTAAATAACAGTACATATTTTTTCTAAAGATGAAATTGCTCCCCCCCCGGCCATATATCTTTACGTTATTTAAGTCACAAGGAGACTATATTTGAAACTATATTTTTTTGAACTGTGACTTTTCCTCGGAAAAAGACAGCAACTATGTGAAAGACCTTACCTGAAAATGTCCCCAGTGTTAACATTCAAAGCAGAATTGTTTTTCAATACGCTTTTAAAGAACATCTTTTGCTAGAACGTACTTTTAGTTATGCATGTACCCAATCCAGCATTTAAGTTTTTTTTTCTTTCATTGAGTTGTCGCTGTATTTCCCAAGTGAAAGATATACGTTTTAGCTCTTTCCAGGTTTAACACGCAGGTAAAGCTTACACATTAAAAAAAACAATTAAATGTTCAGGAAAGATGAAGCGGTGGCATTTCTTTAGTAGAGTTGCAAACATAAATGAAACTAACTAATTAATTTGCAACTTCGTTAGCGCACCTTGCCCAAATTAAGAAACGAAAACCTCCGACGAAACATGACCGCAAAAAAGAAGGGAAAAAGTGGGGGAAAAAAACTATCTCGCTTCATGTTGTTCTGTGCTGTTTGCTCATCGTCTGCTAATTGCTGACTCTTTCACCGTTGCCAAAAGTCGCGAAATTATTTTGGCGTCATTTCCCCCGATAGCGTCGCTGCCAACCAGCGAAAACCTAAAAGGTTAATAAATCATGTGGACCGGGCCCGATCCGCCACTTCATTAAATTTACATAATTAATTATGCGTAAAAATTAACGCTTTAATTCGTTCCGGGGAATCCCCTGACGATCCGATACAGATCAATTAGTCATCTTGAATTATTGTCGCAGGTGACGCCCGGTTCTTTGCTTACATCCCTTGTTACACGTGTTATTGCTTCCCGCCCTCAATTGCTTCCACAAGTCACGTGATGGATGGATCATGGCTGCTTTTGGGGATGACACGATGGGCATGCCGGGACGTCAACTTCGAAGATCCTCACGGTATAGGATGGCTGAAAGTTCTTTCTTACATAAGTTTTTGTGTCATCGCGTCAAAAATGATTTTGATTTAGCACCTCAAGATAAAAAGTCGAATCTTTGTTCATGGGAACGTTTTTTTTCCTCGAAGTGTCCAAAAGATTAATTAACTTTTCTAAGTATTATCTTTTCGGTGTATGGTGCAATCAAGTATTCAAGACGGTTATTAGCATTTCATCTCCTTTGTGTATTGTTAATTCATTGCTTTATTTTATTGCTACCTAATAACCTGAAACAATTTTAGGGGTGTTTGGAATTATATTTGTTCCCGCCTTTTTCACATGCAAATGCTCACACTTTTCTTTGAATGTGTACACTTATACCAATGTAGTTAATTGAGGAGGTGATGTTCAAGAAATTTTTTTATCAGTAGCCCAGTAATCATCAATAAAAACAAAAACAATTTCTGAAATAATCTGCACACTCTAAGAAAAATCCGAAAGTGTTAAAAGATTTTTTCCGGGCACGTTCCAGGATTTCACAGATTTCCACCTGCGTCCTACGAAAATTAAGTGTCTTTGCAAAAACTTGTCTTTGATTTTTACAAGTTGAACGAATGCAGGATTTCAATTGTTGTGAAAAAAAAATTTAACCACCAGTATTAAATTATACACAGCGTTTTTATCAGCAGTTTCGCCCTTTTCTCGACAATGCCTTGTTCACATTAACTGAACCTAAAATGAGGGCGTACTGGGAAGTCCCTGGAGATCTATAGCTACGCTAGAATTGCAGGCAATCAAAGTGTTAGGCACTTGCTTGAAGTTCAGCATTGACTTTAACCATGGTTGCTTAAATACGCTAGGAGCTTTATTGGTAAATCAGGACGGAGACCCTGCATAAGAAGAGTTGATTTATCTGACTTTTTTGACTCTAAAAGTTCACAGATGATAACACTAGTCTGCGTACAAAAATCGCGTTGAAGAAAACTATTGCCTAAGTTTCAGATGAATTGCTTGAGTGATGTTAGACCATTTACGTGAATAAGCTATTATTGAGTTTAAGAAATCTGTCATCTTGCAGGATTTATTCAAAATGGCTTTTTACTCAAGCACTCACCAGCTATTTTTCACTATGTAGTAACCAGTTAATATAATATTGCATTTTAAAATGCTTCAAACAAAGTTGAATCCAAACATCACTTGGAACCAAAATTTCGGCTATGTCCGCCTGATTTCAAGTTTTACTCGAGGAAGGTTTGTGAATGTGTTTCCTAAAACTGCTGATGCCATTTTTTCTTTTCAAAAGTATTTTTAGGAAATGAATTTCAATCATGCAACAACAGTTTTCGTTGTCATGAAAGCTAAAGAAACCTAACTAATTAAATACTAATAAATGCATCAAGGTTTAAACAGAATCAACAGCTTCATTGACTTTCTGGCACATCTAAATGTGATGTATTTTATTTACTTTTTAGATTTTTATTTTCATTTTTGTGCAACTTTTAGCCTTATTTATTGGATTGCTTTGCTCAAAAAAATAAACACTAAGTTTAAAATTTCAGCAATGTTGACTTTTTCAACGATAGAAAATAAGTGCTTTGCTTTTGCCAGTATGTGGAAGAATTTTTAAAACGAGTCAAGTGCTCCAATTTATGATTATTTCCTCAAATGTACGACATACTCTGATTTGAAAGACAAGAATCAAAGGATTCAAATGCCGCCATAAAATATATAATATGATTCGAAAAATAATAAACTTAAATCAAGGTTATTGAGTTTTATGCTTAGATAAGGTGCTTGCACCTATGCATATCGTTCATTAGAATTTTTATCTTTATCCGAGCTTAAGTGGTTTACTTCAGTAAATCATTTAAGCTCGGATACAAGATACGGATACAAGATATACAGGGTGTCCACTCCAATCGTGGACCAATAGCTAAAATCTAAACCGTTAGAGATAAGCATATAGTTTATTTAGGAAAAAATCTCCAAATTATGAAAGGAATTTTGAGTCTATTCAATGTTTTTCAAAAAATCAAATTTTGAAAGAGTTACGAAATTTAAATTTTTATACAGCCCCCCAGTCCTATCAATCATATTTAGTAAAACATTCTTGACACTGTAACGTTTAAAATTAAAAAAAAATCTCTCCTCTACCACAAAAATTGACCGAGTTATGACGTTTTGAAAAATCAAGATTTTGCATTGTTTCATGACGTCATCGAGAGATCGCTTAAGGGACCGTATGCGAAATCCTTCAAAATCTTGATTTTTCAAAACGTCATAACTCGGTCAATTTTTGTGGTAGAAGAGTGATTTTTTTTTAGTTTTAAACGTTACAGTGTCACGAATGTTTTACTATATATGATTGATAGGACTGGGGGGCTGTATAAAAATTTAAATTTCGTAACTCTTTCAAAATTTGATTTTTTGAAAAACATTGAATCGACCCAAAATTCCTTTCATAATTTGGAGATTTTTTCCTAAATAAACTATATGCTTATCTCTAACGGTTTAAATTTTAGCTATTGGTCCACGATTGGAGTGGACACCCTGTATATATATAAGAGTACAAATTCCTTTGGCTGAAATTTATCCTTTCATCTCAATTCAATAAAATTTTAAAATCATGACTTCGAAAAGATTTACAGGAAACGATACATTAAGGATTCGAGCATTAGAAGTTTTTATGAATAGCTTTTTATCACTGTTCCAACACATTTTAATGAGATTCACGAAAAGATGAAACAACATCCGTCAAAGGACTTCACCTGAAAAATAAGAAAGATTCCAAAAAATACTCTGTTACAAGGAGATGAAAATGAAGAAAAAAAAAAAAAAAGAAAGAAAGTAGCACGTGGATAGGGTAATAAAGTTAGGGTTTAAGACCTTTTTCACAAAGGGCTGGAGACTGCTATCATGGAAAAGCGGAGGCTGAATCTGTATTTCCAGATGGATCACTCTGTCCAGCCGAAGACTTTGATGAATCTGAGTCCCTCCGATGATGACTCAATTCAGAGCCCTCACGAGCCATGATCTATGAGGGGGCTGAGCCGCAATCATAATCATAATCGTCGAACACGCCGGAATATGAAAAATAAACAAACACGTAGAACAGAATAGATGTCTGCTCTGCACGCGCGCCCAAATCGAGGAGGAAGGTCCATGACTCTTGCCCAAGACCATTAGTGGTAACAGCCGGATTTGACCCACGACCCTCGTCTGCCCCCCTCCTCCCCCCCCCATTTGGGCCACCCCCGTAAATGGAAAGCGAGAGCAGACGATCTTGGTGGTGTCGGAAATCTCTTGACGGTAAGGCACGTTTATTTTGGGGGCCGAGAATGATGATTGGTGGATAGAGCAACGGTTTCTCCGTGTTGTTTGGTCCGATTAATGCGTTTGATTCCGGGAATCTCTGTGCCCCGAAGATTGCTGGCTTCAACATGCTAATACATTTTCGTTTGTGTTTTGCGTTTTTTTTTACTGCTCGAGGAATTAAAATTTACAGCAGGGAAAGAAAGTGGATGAAAGTGGATTGCTTTTTTGGCTGAATTTATGATATCTGATAAGCATAGATTTTAATTGTGATGTCTGTACCTGCACGTTCTCATAAATTACTGCCAGAAGGAAGGTATTTGTTATTGAAAGATATCGGAAGGTTTATTCTCCTTGTAATGAGATTCTCAAAAGTTTTTTTTAACGCGTACGAAGAAAACATTTTTGTCTTATTCCGTAAACCAAATAAATCGTGGATTGAATTAAATTCTGTTGTTTCTCTTTTAGAAGTCTATTTTATTTTGTTTGAAAATGAATATGTGTTATTTACCAATTTTAATAACATCACTTGCTTTTATGAGTAAAAAGCTCTGCTAAAGAATATTATATTAATAGACAAATTTTGATATCTTTGGGTTTTGGGAACTAATCTGTTTTTCTATTAATTTACTGGAATTGAATTTTTCTCTTTGAATTTTTATTTAATAAGTGCTCTTACTTCCAATGTATTCTTATTGATAGTATATAAATTTATAAATTACTTATAAATTATTCGGTACGGAAATCAAATTACTTATCATTTTGAAGAGCTGTTTGCTTATTCTCTTCATTTTTTTCAAAAACTAGCCTTCTTTATTATCCGTGTTCGAATGTGATCTTAATCCTGATCTCGCTTAAAAATATAAAATTTTACTTTCTTTTTATTTCTTACTCTTAACTTATTTAATTGATTTGTTATTTTTCTTTATTTTGCACTTTTTCTGGTGATTCTTTACTTTTGAGTTTTTATTGACTCAGTATTTACAAATTCAATTGGAGCATTCGTACAAAATTACCGTTTTCTCAGAAGAGGTCAGTAAAATTAATTTTCAAAAACATATAAAAAATATCAGACATCATTTGTAATCAGTAACTTGGGACATTTTTTAGTGTAACATAACATCGTTTCTTCTTCTTCTTCCTTTTGTGTACAGGAGATTTAGATAAATAAGAAAGTAGTTAAAAATAACACACACAAAAAATGGAAAGTTCGTAAAAATTTCCAAGTCAGAAAAATAAGAATCAGGATTTTATAATCCCAATTACAGGGTGATATTGCATTCACAAATTACCTTCTTGCAGTTTTAATTACACGGAATTTTAATAATTTTGATCAGGAATACGATCACAGGTATTTCAAATATTTCGGTGTCAATTATCATAAAGATAACGTAAAAAAAAATCGATTACAGTTGATTGCGATCATGTTATTTGCATTATTTCAAGCTCGATATGGATATAAAATAACGTATAGAAGTTTTGTTAGCTAACACACTTGAAATTGAAAGCGCTGAAAGTTGCAAACAAAAGAAAACAAATGATCCTTGCGCAAAAAAAAAAAAAAAAAAACATTTCCATAACATTGAGTGTAAAACATACCACCATCTGCATACTAAACCGAATCGAGGAAAAATTGTTACAATACCGATAAAAGCAACCGCTGCCCGTTTCCCGAGCGAAATACATTCAGTATTAAAATATGGTAATGGAGAATTAATTTTTCTGAAAAGACATTACCTATTGCTCGATAAAAGCAAATAAGTATTTCTCGCGATAGAATTATTCTCGAGCGGAATTAATCGCCTGTGCGTGAAAAATGCGAAAGGAAGTGAAACAACAAGGTTGTTGAAATTTGCATCAAAAGATAAACGGGCGTTACTCGTTATTAATGAGCGCTTCTTTTATGGCCATTTTTTATTTCCGCAACCTGTCTCGGGTATCATGGAATAAGAAGAAAGTTAAATTTCGCCTCACGTGAAATCGGATTTGAACTTGGAAGCCAGGTAAATTGAAAAATAAACCCTCTGGTCTCCATAACTGTAGCAAATCTGTTTTGCGTAATACAATCTAACACCCTATTCTAATTCCGAAATTTCCAGCAATTTTCCCTTCACTTCAGTTCGCAGATAGTGAAAATTAGTTCTTAACATGCAAAGCTTGAATTAACAAATTACATAACGGGGGTACGAAGAAAAAATCTCGCAAATAGAAATAAAATATCATTAAAAAAAACTCTCCCCTCCCCTCAGCGATCATTTTCTTATTTATTTATTTTTTTTCCTTACTTTTTTGAAATTCTCTCTCTTTCACTCTTTTTTTTTTAATTCATTAGTCTGAAGTTTATTGGTGAGCGTGTTCCGTTAAACAAATTCATTTTTTTTCCGGGTCATCTTATTTTATTTTTTTCTCTGTGAAGTGAAGTGATGAATTAAGTTCAGGATCAGAAAACATCAGGTGTTTGCATTAAACGCTCTTCGCTTATATTTCTGGGCGTTTTTTCTCTTGCGTTTTTTATTCTTATTTTGTTTTTTATCTTTCAAGGCCTTACGCTCGATGATTATTTTCTTATTATTTGCTGGGTGCGTGAGTACATTGAATTGGGGGGTCGTTAAAGTACTTGTTATGCAGAGTCTTTCCCGCGGTAATTATTATGGTGAACCATCATCAACATATCTCAAAATATAAATATATGGGGATTTCATTCCTTCTATACGCGAGCTCGTATGTATTTATACCTGCTTAAGCGATTGCTCCGAATTCTTTTTTAGGGAATAATAGAGTAAAATATTCGTTCTCCTTTCCCGAGAGCTTTATTTAATTATTTGTTTTCATAAACTTTGACTTTCAATTTTTCATCCATCCGGGATGATTATAAAATTGTTCTGCCCATACGTTGCGCCCAAAAAACCTCAACTTTTTTTTCTTTATTCCGTTTTTTTCCGAAGTTTGACAAAAAGGCTTTCTATTTTGAGCACCAGAATTTTCATTTAATTTATGTATTGGGGCAATTTTTTATCAATTGAGTTAGACGTTCTACACCTTATGCAAAAACTGAGTTAAGGAAAGAGCATGTATTATTTGAAGATTTTCCAAACAGTGCATTCTTTTACTGTTGAAATATTAATTTACTTATTACTAAGAAACTTTAATATTCAAAATCATTATTTTTAACATACCACCTATAAATATTATATAATTCAGAGATGTTAATTAAAAAAAATTGTGAGACAACAAACTGTTATCAATTAACAAAACTGCAGTATTTATTTCATCAAACCATTAAAAAAATTGATAAGAAGTATTTGCTAATGAGTTTAAAGTTTTATGTAAATAAAAATTAAAACTTTATTGTGTTATGTTTCGATCGATGCATTAATTAATGACCTTTGATTTAAAAAAAAAAAACAGTATTTTTCTTCAAACACAAACATTAATGCATTGATCATAAGAAAAATTTCTTTTAATTTCTCTTATTTTAAAATTTATAAATAATAAACTTATTACGGCTACTGCCTTTTCTTTGAGGAACCATGGAATAATCAAAGAAAATAACAGCTATTGAAATGAATCTTCTAGTAATAATAAAAACATTGCTTTTTAAATAAGCCGCAGTCTAATGTCTTCGCAATATAAAGGAAAATCTTTTGAGTTCTTTACTAAAATACAAAAAAAAAAAAAAAAAAAGCGAAACGTTCCTAAAAAATTATGGGCAGTTGATGTGACTAATTTCTGCCGGTAAAGATTTGTATTCCTTTTTTGCAGTTAACACTTTAAGTAAGGGTTATTTAGTTTTTTCTATGACAAAATTTGGTATTGTACTTGACATTCTCTTCGACTGCTTTTCTTTCTATTACTTTAGGTATTTGGTCTCTTCAGTTTCATCGCAATTTCAAGCAGACACATCATGAATTTAGGGGAATTTATTATATAATTTTTTTGCTCGATTTTGTGAATTATTGCGTTATATTTAAATTCATTATTTGACGTTTGGTATTCATTGATATGGTTGTCCTTTTGTAAATTCAGTTTTATGAACTAATTAAAGTTAAGAAATTTTTTGTTTGAGACAATCCACAATATTTTTTTCCCATTTATGTTTCACTTGTTGGTTTTATTATCATCATCCTCTTATTCTTCATTCTTAGCATTATTATTATCATTATCGTTATCGTTGTTGCCATCATAATAATATTATATATTTTGACATTCTGACGTAATATCTGCCCTATACATATTATGTGCAACGATATGTGAATATTTCAATTTTTAAATGACCTTCATAACGCATAACACAATTTTCTTTTAGCATTAAATCAAATAAACTCTAAACATTTATCTCATTTATGTATTTTAAGATGTTTAAACTTTTTACTTATTCACTCTTTAAAAATAAATATATTTTTTTAACCTTGTATTTGAAAAACGTTGCTTTCTTCGCGCATAAAATATTTGCTCACATTTAGATGTTTTGACAAAGAACTATTAAATTCTGATATTCATTTAATTTAATTAGAATTTGAGTGGGAAATTTGAAAAATACGGCTGTTACACAATCAGCTCAAACCAAATTATTATAGCGTGTTCATAATTGGAAAATGCTGACAATTTCAAAAGGACTAAAAAAAAAGAGAGAGAGAGAGAAATTAAGTCGTACATCATATACATCGTATGTATTTTATATATATATATATATATATATATATATATATATATATATATATATATATATATATATATATATATATATATATATATATATATATATATATATATTTATAATTTAAAATTTGTTCTGATTTCACGTCCTGAGCTGAACTTAAGACTAAACTGCATATAATTGCAACAAATATATGAATGCATCAAAACATACAATTTGATTAATCCTTAAAATGTTCACGAAATGAAGCTTGTTTCTTGGTTTGTCGCATAGTCTTTAAAATTTTAAACTAGTGATACCACGACAAAAAATAATACGGAAATTCTTCTACAAGGTGATTAAAAAAACGTTGGCAAAATTACATGGCAGATCTGTCATACACAACAAGGGGGGAAATCGCATAAGAACAAAGGTCGCATCTGAGATCCAAAGCCGTTGATGATCGTTATGTTGAAAATAATACATAACACAACGAGAAGAAACAGAACCATTACAGATAATTTTATTAATAATTACTTTCTCACATGCGACTAATGCAAGTCAAATGTTAAGTCTGCAGGAGATGATCGAAGTTTTTGCCTGATGCATCAAGACATGCCTGGCACCTTTGTTTCACAGAACGGCGCACTTTCTCAGAGATACCAAGTGAGTCTCCGCACATTCCACTGCCACAACGATTCTTCCCACCAAGTCTTCCGGAATTTGCAACAAATGTTTCATACACAAGTCCTTCAAAAATCTACGTAAGAAAAAATTGGAGGGAGACAGGTTTGGTGATTGTGGTATCTATGATCCAACGCAACCAGGGTTGCCAGATCTAAGAACTGTAAATACGGGACAGACACTGGGGGTGGGGTGGGAGGGGGGGGGGGGATAGAGAGATGATGCCAAATTTTGAATTTTTACAACCTTGACTTTAATATTAAACGTTTCTCACAAAAAAAATGAAGAAAAAAATACACAATAATCATATGAATAAAAACTTCATTTTTTAGCATTGCATAGTTATTTTTCGACATGAGTATTAGTGGGAAAAGGTTTAACACTAATTATTGTGAAATTTCGTATTTTCCTGTTATTGATCTCCCCCCTCCCCCTTTTCATTACATAGGCCCTTAATTTCAAATTCAGCTGGTGAGGGGGATGGAACAGAAGGAAAACTATACTAAATTTCAATGTTAATTTTCCAAAAAAAGCAAAAGCTACGCACACTTATATGTAAATACATTAATTTCCCAAAACCAGGGGAAAGCCATTGACCACCCGTCCTAATGTCCCAAATGACGGGCCTGTCTTGGCTTGAAAGATATGATAGTCGCTTCTACTGATGACTAATGTTTAGTGTATTTACTTTTTCAAAAAGCTAGACATACCAATAGGGAAATTTGAGTGCAAAATAATTTTAATGAGTCATTAACAAAAATTTTGATTACATTTGAGTATACATCCCAGGTAGCACAAAAAACGTTTTAACGTTTTATAAACGTTTTTAATCCGTTGTCACAACGTTAATAACCATTTTACAACCTTTCAAAAACGAAGTGTGCTACTTGGGATAGAATTAAACCTTACTATACTTGAACTCACTATAAGAAGTTAACTAAAACAAATAAAAAAATCAATATTCAATGTCTGTTGGGAAAAAATTGTACAGTTTGGTCAATATTACAACATGATAATTATTCTTAAAAAATGTCGGAAAGTTCCTTTTTTCAAAAATCACATTTGCTACTTGGTTTTAATACTGCAATAATTCTTTCTAAGTTTTGATGGGTCTTTAGGTTGCCATAAAGCTCACTGTAATTTATATTTCTGTCGCTCATTGTAAAAATTATGTATCCATGTTTTTAAAACGCGTATTTGTTTGCTAAATGGAATAATATTTAGTTACATCTTTTAGTATAAAAGCGAAGCGAAGCAAATTTCAAGATTGAAATTGATTGATTCAAAAAATCTAGAGTGACTAACAGTAGCTGAACACAGATATTTCTTTCATAACTGAAAAATTGAGAAGGGCTTTTTACGTAATAAGGCACAGTAAAATCATTTACAAGGAGATGCACTACTTTTACAACGAACGTTTGTTGAATTGAATGTCACCATAATTTATGCTCTAAATAAATAGAACAGAGAACACTAACATTTCTTCATAACAGGAACAGGAAAATATTATGATTCAATCCTTTTCTTATCACTCTACTTCACATTTTTTGTTTTGCTTCATTTTTTTCCCCTGAAAATAATGTTTCGTTTTGTAAAATGCTGCTTCTCGCCAGAATACGGGACTTTAGCCGTCCCGTATCAAGGTTCCCCGGGACGCGGGACAATATTTCAAAAAACGGGACTGTCCCTTGAAATCCGGGACGTCTGGCAACCCTGAACGCAACTGGCTCTAGTGAGCTCTACAGGCATTTGCGACCCTCTATACCTGTACGATTTTTGATCCTTATTGAATGGCTGATCTGCCATTTTATTTTGTCCCCGTTTTTTTAATTTTTTTAATTACCCTTTGTTAATATATGGTCGAAGCACTTACCAGAAGCTGATTCGCCGACTTGCAATGGCGAGAAGAGAGGAGGCGAAGGCGGCGGTGGAGGACCCTTATTGTCAGCAGCTCGCATGTCAGTCTGTCGCCCAACACGAGCCCCTGCAGAGATAGAAAGTACTTGCGTTGTAGTCTTCATTTGGCTACTGCTGTGTCTCTACTCTACATTGTTAAAAGATTCTGAAACATTCCTAATTATTCCGGGAAACGTTCCGGAATTCCAGGGATTTCCAATAATGTACTGTGAAATTCAAGTATCTTTGCGGAAAAGTTTTCTGATTTTCCATTAGCTACATGGGTCATTTTCATTTTTCGGTGCCATTTGCTGTCCGTCAAAAAGATATTAAAAAA
The DNA here is from genome assembly GCA_038373865.1 of Uloborus plumipes. Taxonomy (NCBI): domain Eukaryota; kingdom Metazoa; phylum Arthropoda; class Arachnida; order Araneae; family Uloboridae; genus Uloborus; species Uloborus plumipes. Next base: position 13,612 of record JAXGGA010012101.1, on the reverse strand, counting down.
AAAAAAAATTTGAGCAACTTTAAATAAATTTACTTTTTGGTACGTTTATTAGCAGACAATTTCCAATACAGGCATTATAATTTTTAATAATATTTTTTGTTAAGAAAATGGGTTTTTTAGGAATGAGTTGAAGAGGAACGAAAAATACAGCTGTCCAAAAAATAAAGACTGAAGTTGAACAACAAGAATTTGAATTTAGTAGTCAAATTTTCCACTCTGTCATATTTTACAATCATGCTTCATACTTTAAATTACATTCTAATAAAGTTAATTTGAATAAAAGTGAAACTTTTAATTTTTTAACTAATATCAAAGAGTTGTCCAGAAATTAATGTCATGTCTGTTACCATACACATTTTTACAATTTTTAAACCTTGTGCATTGAATTCTGGAATGACAATACTTCTATAGTACTGAAGCACATGGAAACAAGAAATATCAACAGTCAATTCGAATGTTCAGTTTTCTTTAAAGGAAGCAGAAGTCTTTTATTAGTAAATATATTTTTATTATGTCATGTATGTTACCTTAATTACTTGCATAAAATAATTTTTTTAATTAATTATTTCAGCTGGATAATTTAGTTTAGTGGGATTGTACTCTAAATCAAGTAGAATTTTTAATAATTTTGTAGAATTTTTTGCCCCACAATTTTTTTTTCTTAAAATGTCATGTCTGTTACTTGTCATGTCTGTTACCATATTTAGTAACAGACATGACAATGGCCCCCCAAAATGACTTTGGGAAATCAATGTATTGGCATATAAGTGGGCGTGGTTTTTGCCACTTTTTGGTAAATTTTATATTGTGTATGCAACCTTTGCCCCTCCCCCCCTCGGAAAAATTCGAAATGACGTCCCTGTAGGGAGGATAGTTTTTTTACTGTTAAATATTTGAAAAAGGTTTAGAACCACGCAAAATTTTACCGAGGAGATGACAATACGAAATTGAATAAGATGATATTGTAATGAAATTGCCAAATCCATGTCTTACTGGATCGGCAACTGCAATATTTCTTATTTAATGTAGGTTTAAAACGGTATAATATTGAATAATCATATTTACAAAAAATAAATACTCTTTTTAATCTTTATTTTTAAATATACATATGAATTTCAGCTTAAATAATCAGTGCTAAAAGAAGATATATAGACTTCACAGCATTATTGTACATTTTCATTATAGTATGTCTGTCATGTCTGTCACTTTATGTCATGTCTGTTACCATTCATAATTTTCATTTTAAAACTGTTAATGAGCATAATATCAATTTTACTAAAGTTTAATATAATGTCTCTTTATGTGACACATTAGTAAATAACAGAGTTTTGTTTCATTTTTGTTTGTATGATATTTTACAATAAGAAAATACTTGTCAAAATGCAATATTGGTAACAGACATGACAAAAAAAAAAAAAATTCAAAAAAAAAAAAATAATAATAATAATTAACTATAAATTTAAATATCTTTACTCAGTGCATAGAAAGACCCACTAGTCACATGGAATTCATGTTTATATTATTTTATACTTAGCTTTGAGTAGTAAAATTTTAGAAAGTTTGTCCGGTAACAGACATGACAATTTTCATAATATTTGTTCAAAAATGCCCCAACTGAAACAAATTTAAAAGAGAAACTGTACGAAAATTATTAAAATAGTATAATATAAGTATGTTTGATTAATTATTTTCCAGAATTATACTTGATCCATAGATTTTTTTTTACACACTTCAAATTTTCAAATGACACCCAATTTTGAAAATGACCCATATACACTAAAAAAATGTTGTTTTTACAGTAGAATACAGCTAATTTTATAGTAATAATCTGTAAAAATTGCTAATTTTACAGTAATAAAATGTAAAATTGCTAACTTTACAGTTTATTACCGTACATTTTAGTTTCAAACTGAAACCTCTGCTGCCAGTATTATACTGTTGTTTTTACAGTATAATACATCTAAATTTATTGCAATAAACTGTAAAATTGCTAATCTTACAATTTATTACTGTGCATTTTACAGTTTTACAGTTTATTACTGTGTATTTTACAGTTTTAAATTGGAACACCTCGGCTGCTAGTATTATACTGTAAAAACATCAGTTCGTTTTTTGTTGTGTAAATGCAGGTTTCCCACCATTGTGAGAAATATTTTTAACTACCTGTGTGCTCCTTCACTTTGCTATGGCCCATCCCGGATGACTGAACCCCGATTTGGAAATGAAAGAACGCTGTTACTTTAATTATTATAAGATTTGTAGAAGAGAGAATAAAAGTATTTCAATTACAAATTGTTTATAAATGATAGAACAAAGCTTTTTAAATTGATATAAAATTTGCAAATGAGAGGAAAAAATTATTTCGAACGTAGCAGCACTTTTTAATGATACACTAACTGCCAAAAGGCAGCTAGATTAGCCACAAACTGCAGATTAGTGTTCAGCGGTTTTGCACCAATATGTAGAACATTTGATACATATTTTTTCAATGGCCATTAGAGATAACTTACTTGTTTCAACAGAATTCACTGTCACTCCAGAGGAGGAAATAGGTCGAAAAAAAACTAATTAATTGATATCTCCGTTAATCAAAATCGTATAATTATGCAAATTAAAACTAATAAAGACTGAAAAACTACGAATATATCGGTATCTAGTTGGACTTTCATTTAATTGGCGTTCCGGGGAAAGAAGCTGGACATAGAAAGAAAGATAGATAGGTACTCAGTTTTTAACATAAGTAGATAGAACAAAACTGTTTTGCTACAGGTAAATGAGAGAGTGAAACTATTTCCTTTACAGTAAAATTTTCAAACAAAATGATTTCAATTATAAAAAGATTTACAATGCTTAAAAAAAACTTCTACTTATAAAATGATTTGAATTTAGCAACAAGCCGTTCTATTAAACACCTGTTCTATAAGAAAGCAAATTATTATGAATATGACAAGATTTGTAAGGGAATAAAGAAAACTACATCAATTATAACAAGATTTGCTAATAGCTGTTAGAAATCTGTTATTGAAAACTAGTTTATAGATGAGAGATTAAAGCTATTTCGATTGCAAAAAGATTGTAAATTGAAGGACAAAAATATTTCCATTTTTACGGGTATTTTAATTGAGAGATAACTCAACTTGGCACCAAAATAACTCTCTAATTTTATGCAAATACACTTTTTACTAGACTTCTATAATATTATAAATAGTGCCATTATTAGTATTTCTTTTATTTTTGAATTACAGGTTTTTTCCCCTAATATCTGTATAATTATTAGAACTTCAGGGGGAAATATAAGTGTGAGAGACAAAAAAGAGCCGAAAAATCTACGTGATTTTTTTTAATGAATAAGAAAGCAATATACAACTTAAAAAATATTACTAAAATTTAATTCATATCTTTACGTATCTTTATACCTCTGTTTTTTTAAAACCAAAATAAGCTTTTTAACAACATCCATTAAATGTTTGTTGAATACATTAACTGAGTTGGAGTACATTTTCATCCATTCGATGTGTTTTAACTTTTCCAGTCTGAAGTTATAAGTTAATTCTCTATAATTTCATTCTTACAATGCTTTGACAATAGATGACAATTAAACAGATCGAAACTGCCTTTTGTTTATGATAATGTGCACTTAAAAAAATTAAAAGAGGGAAAAAATTAATAAAAGTGTAACCTGTGTGTAAAGTGAAAAAACCTAAAAGTAGCAAATAAATAAATTATTAAATATTTTGAACACTGTAAAAAAATAATGTTGTTTATACAGTATAATACAGCTATTTTTACAGTACTAAACTGTAAAATTGCTACTTTAACTGTTTATTATGCATTTTACAGCTTTAAATTGGAACCTCTGTTGCCAGTATTATATTGTTGTTTTTACAGTATAATACAGCTAAATTTTGCGCCAATAAACTGTAAAATTGTCAACTTTACAGTAAGAAACTGTAAGATTGCTAGTTTTAGTTTATTATTGAGCATTTTACAGTTTTAAATTAAAACCTCCGGTGCCAGTATCATACTGTAGAAACAACATTTCATTTTTTGTAGCGAAGGTTTTTCTACCAAAACCACATAATTTCGTTCAATTAAAACCAAAATAGTATTACTGGATGCATAAAAGATAATTTCTTAGCTTCTGCTCAAAAATATTTCAACGAACAACTATTCTTTAAAAGCGATCAACTCCAAAATAGCTAGCTTCAAAAAGCCGTGCAGGTTTTATCATCAAATACTGGTTTGAGGGAATGAACAAAATATGATTTAACAAATCTCATCATCATCCATTCCGATTACTAGTTTGAAAGGCAAACGAGCACCTCAAAGCGCTGATCAGCATTTGTTTAGAAAACTTCAATTTCCGGTAGCAATCCAAGCTGGAAAAGCTGTATTATTAGCGTAGCGAAACTGCATTTCCCACACTATGAATGATAAAAAGCCATTGGTATACCGTGCAATTATTCCGCATCTTCACCCGAAACTGCATTCTATTCAAAAACAAAATTCATTTTTGCACTAAAGATTCTATTTACTTCTCTTTGGAGTTGAGTACAAAGCGTGGGAAAATTGAATGGAAGTTACTCGCAATTTGATTTTAACAGTTAGCGGTCAAAAGAAATTGAGTTTTTTTTTTTCAAAACAAATTTTCATATTAATTTCATGATCTCTAATAGAATTGCTTCTGGTTTTTAATATGCTTTCTAACGTTTTATTAATACACACCATTTTTATCAACTGAAATATCTTCCTTGGGAAATAAAATGAATTTACTTTCTTAGAACCTCAAGTTAAATGTTTTTGATTAGAACTAAAATGACCCAGGCAGACGATATTTTTTTTACTTTATTCTTTCTTCATAGAATAAATAAGATACGTATGCAAACATTTTGAAAGGCAATATATTAAAGCGGTTTTTGGAATGAAATGTTTTATTTAAAAATAAAGCAAATTAATCTATCGGATAGCAAATATATCTGAGAAATCTTTAATCTTTATTAAGAAAACCCCCATTCATTTTAGAAAGCTTATTAATTTGTTTTTTGTTAATTTAAATTTCAAGTCAATTTATAATATTACTCAAAATAATTTTCGAAAGTCATACGATTTTTTTTCCCTAGAATGTGTTTTAATTTGGCAGCCAAGAGTAATAAATTTTAAAGTGATTTATTTTATCAAAATGCCTTTATAAAATATATTTTTTTAAATCAAGTTTTAGGTATATTACTATTAATATTATTATTTTTAAGAATTGCAGGAGTTGAGTGTAATTGCCTACTTAATTCTCATTAAAATTTCAATGGGACATTTTAATTTATTTTTTATTTCATTAAAATTCATTGAGTGAGAAGATAATATTTTCTTATTTTATTGCCCCTCATTTGAAAACCCAAATTTTTACTTCCTTTTGCAAAATACTGTCCAAATATTTGCATTACATTTAAATATTTTAGCTGCAATCCTCGAATTGTGGCAACGCAATTTAAATTTTGACAACACGCAATTGTGGTTCAATAGAAAAAAAACATTTCATTAGCTCGGATATTTAAATCGCCTTCTTTTAAATGCCAGCATTTATTTCAAAAATCAAATCTTCGCTGGGGCTGGAAAATAAAGTGTAACGGTTTCTCCATACAAAAGACACGTTCGTGCAAGGCAAATCCATCCCGTGCCTGAATTGATTCAATAAAGGAGATTCGAAAAACACCTGCATGGAAAAAATGGCGAAATATGCACACAACAAAAGTCAACCCTGTTTTCAATTACTGGAGACCCCCCTGAGAAATTCCGTTATCCCTTTTTTCATTACTCCTCCCCGAGATTTTTTAGAAAAACCTGGACTTAATATTTATCGCTTCGCCGTTAGAAAGCGAAGCAATATGCAGATTACGATGACGAAGATTGCACGACGAAGAGTTAGGTACAAGTGTAAATGAAAAATAACATTGGGGGTTAGCTTTTGTGCTAGTAGGGTAATTTTTAGCATTAGAGTAAAAAAAAAAAAAAAAAAAATTTCACTCACTGTGAATGCTTTTAAAAACCTATATTGCATGTTCGCAGGCGCCTTTGCAATAAATCTGCATCTTATTACATATTCACATCATTTTTTTATATTCAGTTTTTTACTCAGAAATTGAGATTATTTTCTAAACATCAGTAAAAATTTCGTGGCATCGTATTTCTGATGGCGTAAGGGGAAAAGTTCTCCCATCTGCAAAATGTTTTGTGCCACATACTACTTTAGAAATAAATTATTAAATTGAAACTATGTTAAAAATATAGGCAAGTCGAAAAATAATTATGTTCAATCTTTCGAGTAAATTCCTTTCTTGAGTTATTGCAGCAGAGTTTTCTTCTTTGACATTTGTTGCATTAAAAATTTAACCAGTACGTGTATTGCTTACATAAAATACAAATCAAGAAATTTTTGTGGCGCTCATTTCCGTAAAAAAAGGTCCTCCTTCCGTCAACCCTGTTTTCAATTACTGGAGACCCCCCAGTAATTGAAAACAGTGGGGCGGGAATTGTAGTTCTGACAATAGCTTATCTTGATTTAAAAAAAAAAAAATAGATAGGTATACTATTTCTGGGAGCCTCATCACGATTTCACACATTCTTGATTAGTGTATATGCAGGTGCATCTTTTTCCTCTTGCGCCTGTGTTGTTAATATTATCATTCTAATAATTATCCACCTCGCTATTATTGTTATTATTTTTGTCTGTCATCAGCATCATTGTTATTATTGGTGATGTTATTTTTTATGTCGTTATTATTAATATTATTATTGTTACTATCAATGTTATTATTATTATTTTTATTATTATTATTACTATTGGTATTGTTGTTGTAATTTTTGTGATTATTATTATTTTTATAATTATATTGACATTATTAATGTTGCGGTCATTTTTATTATTATCATAGCTATAGTTATTATTCTTGTTGTTATTTTTGTGAATATTACTACTATAATCATCATATCATCATCCGCAAAACTATTGCGGTTAATTGTTTCCTATTACTATAACAATTGCTGTTTTATTATTACTACTATTTATCATTATTATTATCAGTATTATTATTACCATTGGTTATTATTATTGTTATTACTTATATTGTTGTTATTAATATTATTATTATTATTATTATTATTATTATTATTATTATTATTATTATTATTATTATTATTATTATTATTATTATTATTATTATTATTATTATTATTATTGTTATTATTATTATTATTATTATCATTATTATTATTATTATTATTATTATTATTATCATTATTATTATTATTATCATTATCATCATCATCATCATCATCATTATTATTATTATTATTATTATTATTATTATTATTATTATTATTATTATTATTATTATTATTATTATTATTATTATTATCACCCGCACGGCTTTGCCCGTGGTATAAAATGAAAAAGTCATTTGGTAATAAATTGATATCGCAGAAAGAATACTCAATTTTAGTTAATCCTATTATAATTTCTCAAAAGTATGACATAAAAATAAGCCAAAAGAGAAAATAAGAACAATTTTATTGCTTACAGAAACCAGCAGAAATCTTACCAAAGTTTAAAAGAAGGAAGTTTTCTTTCCTATCTTTAAAAACAAAATAATACATTTTTCGAAATAAAACATTTTAGAAAGAACATTGCAATACCGCAATTTATACGATATTTTTATAATTTACCGAGTTTAATTCCTTAAAAACTGAAAAAAGAAAATCAGACGATTTTTTTCATAACAGTTAAAATATTTCATTTAACTAATTTAATAAGGCTTGAAGTTTGGATTGCTACAAAAACAAATATATTTTAAAAATTATTTAGGGAAAAGAACGAAACAAATAAAGGAAATAAAAACGTAACCATGGTAACAACATGAACAGTTGATTTCCGTTGAGAAAATAATTCATTTCATTTTTATTTTCAAATTTTATTCTCGAGCTTTTTCATTTTACAATCGTTTGGCTTGCTTTGCTCAAGGTAAGCCTTTCCGGGATTCTAAAAGCAATTATTACAGCTCTTCTAAAATGCTCGTAGAAACTTCAAACTGACATCATTTTTAGCAGAAAATTTCAAGCTTTTAAATGACATAAGACTTGAAAATGAGTATGAAATATTTCGTCCCCATTTTATCGAATTTGTATGAAAACTGAGCTAAGAATAAAATAGAAAAAGAACGAAAAGAACTTTCGTGCACAATACAATGCTACAAACTAATTTAGTACCAAACTGTATGAAAATCGACCGAACGGTTTTGGCGCTACGCTCAGACAGACAGAAAGAAAGAAAGACAGACCCACCTTCAGTTTTATTATTATTATTATTATTATTATTATTATTATTATTATTATTATTATTATTATTATTATTATTATTATTATTATTATTATTATTATTATTATTATTATTATTATTATTATCATCATCATCATCATCATTATTATTAATATTTACATTAATAATAATTATTATTATTATTTCATTATTATTGTTATTTTGCTATTTTTTATTTATTTAAAAATTATTTCTCTACTTACTTCCTCCGTCATAATTTTCTTTCACACTTTGCTTCCGGTTACTGGGTTAAATTCAGCCCGGCATAATGTACGACACTTCCGCTTTCATCGGCGAAGAGCTCTTGAAATTTTATGAACGTTACCAAGATGTGCCGTAACCGGCCGAGTGGCCAAAGCGCTTGCGTTGCTCTGTACGTGATAAGTTCGCGGTTCAGGGTTCGATCGTACTGTGTGCAATTAAAATAACTTAGTCGTTTTAAAATTAATTTGGTCATTTTTTATCCATTATATATTTTTATATTTGACTTCAACATGGAAAGTTTAGTCATTTCACGTTGTAGGAATTTGTGATAGTAATAATATAACATATAATTTGTACAAAGTTAAAAGGGTTAAAGTTATAAAGTTGAAAGAGTTATAATGTTGATAATGTCAAGTTACAAAAATCACGATCATGAAAATTGAGAAAGATATCACGAGGACAGAAATTTCAATTCACCAAAATTGGTGAAACTAAACAATACTGAAAGAAATATTCCAAATCCAGAAGTTGTCGACAAAAAATGAATAATAAATAAATAAATTAATTAAAAATAAATTATAAATAAACAAAAGAGGGTTCAGTATTTAGAAAAGGACTAAAAATTGCTGTCTGAATAAGTTGCAAACACCTTTTTGCGTGTTAGTGTTCACAAAACTTATATTAATTATTCGTCAATTTTTACGTAAAAAAAGCTCCTACAGTGGTAAATTACCCTTTTTTTTTTTAACTTTCAGCAATTTTTTTCTGGGGGGGGGGAGTGTATTTGTCCCGTTGCACCTTCCCTGTTTACTTCAGTCTTTGTATGTACAATTTCATATCCAATGTTGTAACAGTTACCTGTTACTAGTAAAAAATAATATTGAAATATGTGCATATCAACCATTTACTCCTATACTAATGTAGGAGTCTGAACGAAAGAATGATTAAAGCCGATTTCTGGACCAGAAAATTCTAAGAGTAGTTTTACCAAATTTAAGTGTACCAGAGAGGGGCGCGACATAGTTTATCCCTTTATGCCCTGGCGGTACTCAGAAGTACCACTTACATAAATTTAGCATTGTGAATCCAAAAGAGATAGTGAATCCTGTTAGTATTAGAAAGAAAAATTCATTGTACTTTGCTGCGGGAGTTGTCAGCGATCGAAACAGTTCCTTAGTGGATAGTATTGCATCATGCTTAACTTATTTCATGCTAAAATGAAATAGGTGAGCCTTAAATTGATTTATTTATTGTTAATCGTAATCTTTGTTGGAAAATGCTCATATTTAAATGTGTTGAGTTTTATCATTTTGTATGCTTAAAGGCTAATCTCTATTACTCTACATATCGTGGGGTTATATCGTGGGGGTCGTATAATTAATGATAATAATGCCCTACCATTATCATGCTAGGGATAATAATATAAAATAAGCATGCCAGAGTCAAGAATGGTTCGTAATAACCAAAAATTACCATTACTATAATTTAATTTGATTTAATTATGTCAATTCCAAAGAAGTTAAAATAAAAATTTTTTGATCAGCGTTTTCTCAAAAGCATGTTTTTTGACTTAGTGTGTTTCACTTGTAACTCCACGATATTCAAAATTGAAAGAAAATGGCCATATTGAGACGAAAAAAAAATTTGAATTTAGAGCTTTTTGGATTTTTTTAAAATTTCAAAGCTCCGCCTACGTGAGTTCTAGTGCATCAAAGAGCCTCTGCGCCAAGATGAAAATCCAACGAAAACTGGATTTGTAAAAGGAATAAACATACATACATACAAATATACATACATACATTTATACAAATAGATATAAATTACCAATTAATTCAGTGCACAAAGGGTTAAATTCTGCGTGAAGCCTATAAAAATTTAGCTCTTTTAAAGCATCAGAAGTGTTTTGAGAAATTTAGAGAAGAACTAGTTCAAAGTGTCTAGTACGGATTCTGATTCCAAAATCTGCTTTCCCCTCACGAACACGGCACGGTATCGAAGGAGTTACTCCATTCCTTCCCGGCTCTGCGCATCCATTTACTAAAAATCCACTGTAAAAAGGATAAATAATAATGAAAAATAAAAAATCGTCTGTGGTATTTCTTCCAGTATATGGTAAGAAAGAATGCAACCGGCAATTGTTATGGCTCTGCTGCAAAGAGATACGACAATACTCTGTGATGAGAATCGAGAATTGGTTTCGGTATTTCCAGAGGGGAGGGAAGATGCTACTACGGAGGCAATAGGAGGGGGGGGGGGCGAGAAGTTAATGGGGAAATTTCGGAGAAAATCTTCAGCGGCCCCGATGAAACTTTTATCGCTTGGGCTTTTATGCGGGGGCATTTATTATGCCTCGCCACTTGTCTCGCTTTTGTGACAAGTCTGCTTGTAACAGGTTTTCCGACAAAATTCGGAGCCTTTTATATGCAAAGCACCGGCTCGCTTTTGAATAAAATTATACTTCGTGGCACCCTCTTACAAGAAGGAGGAATGAATGATAATAATAATAATAATAATAGAATGGAGAGAAGAAGGGGAAAAAAAAGTGTGGGAGAGGGTGGGAGAGGAGTAATTGAAAGGATCCGCAGCGTCCAGGGTTCATTATTTCTTTGGAGGAGAGCGGAGAGGCGGATAAAAAGGCGGATCACGCGCCACTAAGCACAGTCCCAGGTGCCTGTTTTCTATACCGGACTTTGTCCGGTATGCGTCGACTGATTTGCGAGCCGGATCGTGCATGCTGCAAGTCAGGATTTTTCTATTGAGGCTGTAAAGGGGGACGCCGTGGTTTATTTTGGAGGGATTGATGGTAGGGCTTTCGTATTTGGCGAAGACAATGGAGTCGTAGCAGGTGTGGATGACTGAATAAGAGATTGGCTATATCGAAGTCGTATTATCAATTGTTAATTAAGTATTCAATTAGCAGTATAAGCATTATGAGCGTTCATTTTCTTTTTCAGACCTATGTTAATATGTATTTGTAAAGAGGTATTGTCCATTAGGGCCACGATTGTGGATCACGTTATTGTTTTTTTGATTCATTATTTGAGTTATGAAATCGTAAAACCTTTTCAATTTACTTACAGAATAATGAATCAATTAAAAATTCTTGAAAGGAAGGTAATGGAATTAGAGAAAACTCTTCATTGTTAATGTAAGAAGAATATCTAAAAACGAACCAAAACATAGCCTGTATGTAGTTAAATAGCAAGGGTGGGGGGAAACAAAAATAAAACGATGCCGCAAAAAATTGAATAAAGGCTTAAACCTAACTCAGTGCCTTCACAATGAAAGCCAGCTTAAATATATATTTTAATTCGCTTATAACAGTCAAAACTGGACAGACATATTACATTTTTAGAGTCCATGCTAATAATAATAATAATATAAAAATGATCATAACTTTCAATTAGATTGGCTATATCCAAGTCGTATTATCAATTGTTAATTAAATAGTCAATTAGCTGTAGATTTCCATTATGATCTTTCATTATTATTACTTTTTTATTTTTGTCAAGGTAGAAATTTATACGAGTATGTATTTGGGACTGGGTATTGTTCATTGGAGCTGCGAGTGTGGATCACGTTATTATGAATTTTATGGGGTTTTTTTAATTCATTATTTTAATAATGAAATCGTGCGACCTTTTCAATTTGCGTAGAGAATAATGAACCAATTTAAAAATCTGGAAAGTTAGGTAATGGAATAAGAGAACGCATTGCATAGTAAATGCAAGAACAATGTCTGACACCAAACCTAAACAAAGCCTGTATGTGTTTAAACAGAAGAAGAAGGGGAAAAACATGAATGAAACGTTGCCGTAAATAGTATTAGCTTTTAGCCGTTGTAGTATTAGCTTTTATTCTATTGGGAATAAAAGCTAATACTTAACTCAGTGCCTTTACAATCAAAGTCAGCTAAAATATATTTTTAAATTCGCTTATAACAGTCAACAATGGCAAACGTGTTAAGCTTTTGGAACCATCGCTAATAAAAATAATAATAATATAGTAATAATCATAACTTTGAAAATATCTGCAAAGTTAAACTGTTACTAATCGGCACAAAAAATAAGGAAAGAAAATCTCTCTCTAACCACAATTTTTGATCCTTATAATTAATTTTTTGTTTCGTAGTTGCAAAGTGTTTGTTAATCACTTACATCATTGGAGGATCGAAGGTGGTTTTAGGTGGCCCCCAACCTCTTAGAATTCTTGATTACAACACTTGTAAGGACTGTCATGATTGTATTATCCATCCATTAGCCAATTAAGGTTGCTTTAGTAACTAGTATTTAGTGGTATGGAAAACAGTTAGAAGGACTATCATAAACGTATAGGTAATTGAATAAATATGTTCATATCAATATACAGTCGAAAAAAGTGAAACATGATTCTTTTTTTTCTTTTTGACTCACTAAAAACACTTTGAGCATCTTATTCCTAACTTATGGTTTGATTATATAATGCCGAACAAATTCTTTGAGGCTGACGATACCTTTCATCAATATGCTTACATGCAAAATGTTATTGCGTCCAACGACCTTGAATCTTCACTACCTCCAAATTTGGTACTTCCAATCTAATTCAAATACGCATAACACCGCCGGATCCCGTTTATGCTTAAACAGCTCCTGCATTTTCCATATCCGCCAAAAGAGACAATTAAATTCCTACTAAAATCACCAAATATCCAACTCGATAGAGATCTCATAGGATGGTCAACCACGTATCTATTTAACCTCCTCGATCTCGCCAAATCACGCGATTAAAAACCAGCCAACACGTTTCTCCCGCGCTGCCTGATATTTAATTCACGACTGCGAAGGGAATACTCGCGCTCTATACGATCCCTGATTACAACAATTATCTGTGGCGGAGTACAGAGAGGTTAATACTTAACTTCCTGACGGAATTTCAACGCGTAGCCTCCTCCTCCATTTAGTTGTGTCACAGAGCAGGGATTTAACACGATGGACAGAAGGAACTGGCCCCCCTCCCCCCACCCCCTTCTTCCTTTTGTCTCACCAAATGCGATTATCGGTGTGT
>JAXGGA010012100.1:0-39954 GCA_038373865.1 Uloborus plumipes | reverse complement strand
GCACACAAAGCAAAACGGGTCCAGAACGATAGAGTCGTTCCGTTGGGAAATTCTTTTGCATGCGGCTTACTCACCGGACCTTGCCCCATCCGATTATTACTTGTTTGCATCAATGGGATACGCACTTACTGAGCAGCGCTTTACTTCTTACGAAACTGTACGAAAATGGCTCGATGATTGGTTTGCCTCAAAAGATCAACAGTTCTTATGGCGCGGAATTCACAAATTGCCAGAACGATGGCAAAAATGTATAGATAGCGACGGACTTTGAATAAGGTACTTTGTATCATATCATTACAATAAGCGTGTTTTTCCTACAGAAAAATTCCGGTTTCATACTTACACACCTGGTATTTTTTCCTTTGACGGAATGTAATTAGTACATTGCCTCCTCTCTCCCCCCTCTCAAAAAAGTAGTTCAACAATATCAGTATTCTGTCAAAAATGTTAAATATGAGGAAAAAATTTTGATTATAATTTCTAATCGTTAGGTTACAAAAAATGCTAAATTAACCTAGAACAAAAGAAAAAAATACCACGAGAATAGCAGGCAAATATTTTGATGTTTCAATGAATCCTTTTTCGTTGCAAAAATAAATCTTTAGTAATATTACAAAGAGGAAGGGTGATTTTGTATCTTAAATAATCTCCGAAACCATGTACCTATTTGAAAAACATTTTCGGCATATGAAAGGTACATTCTCAGGGAGTAACAAAGGCTATAGTTCGAAAAGATTCGTTAACTCAAAGCAATTTTTACATAAATCGCCAAAGATAAGGGAAAATTACCTACACATATTAATGTTATATAGCGTACTAGAAACCGAAAATTTTTCTGCTTCCCCTCAGTGGAGTTTTTGACCCAAAACTCTGCAAATGCATAACTTTTTCGTCTAATTTTTTAGACGGACACTTTTTAATTATCTCATACAATGATTTGTTTGTGATTTCTATAAACTTCCTAGAAGATCCTGAAAAAAAAAACGAACATGAACAAACCCAAAAGAAAAAACGTAAATTTACTTCATCCAGTTTAAACCTATTTTAAGCAAAATGGGGCAAAAAGGGGCAACTTTTTTTTTCAAATACGTTTTAAGGGAACCTTAAGCTTTATTTTGATACCCGAACTTGCGTCCGGAAATGCCCGGAACCCATATAAAAACCTTTCTTTTTAAAAAATTTACTGAAAATAGAGCGATTTTTTTAAAGTTGTGTAAAACACTATTAAAAAAATATTTCCCAAAGCAAATTCTACATGGATTGCACATCATATTAAAGTATACACCTTCGTCTTCCATATTCATTAGTGTTTTTTATATAATTTCGAAATAAGCCACCGAATACAGCGCATTGAATGTAAGCAACAAACGAAGCTTCCAGGAAAACAGCAGCGCAGATTCCACATCGACTGAGTTTGAAGCATTCGTATGGGTCTTAATCAAAGTGGAAGGGGTTTTATGTTGTATATTATGACGTAGTGTCTTATCAGCTGTCCGAAAACGAATAGAAGTGTGAGATTGACCATACTTTACATTTTCGACTTTTGGCCAGGATTTTCACTCAAATACTCCACTGTGCGACGCCGTCCTCGCTCTAAATTTTGCTTATTTATTTTGAAATAAATATCACTTATTGTTCCATGCTGTCTCTGTCTTCTTACCAAATTTCATCAATTTCTGACCACTCCTTCTTGGTGTTGCATTTTCAATGTCGAGCAGTGTATATATATACCGGTCGACTAGAGAACCTCCTCTGTGTTTTCGTCGGTTAAAAAATAAGTCTTTTGAAAGTTTTTACTTAGGAATGAAATAACAGATGAAGAACTCCTTTTTGGTGCAAAATATTCTCTTAATAAGCGTATTTTTTCTGATTTAAAGTCTCTTATCTCCTCATAAGAAAATAGTTGAAAAGTTATTCTTTTCATCCTTTTTCTCAGAATTTTCAAGCAATCATAAACCGATACCTCATGCTCATTATGTTTATAAATATTAGTTATTACCCATATAGCACACTTAGTCTCAGCGATGTTCTGGCGACGTCGCAATGTCCCATCCACGTCACATCACTTGCGCTTTAAAAAGTACGGTTCTGAGATGTAACACTCAAACGTCGCTGCGATGCCTCAATGCGACGTTCTTCGAAACAGCTCCTTCTTAGCTCGAAACGGATCACGCATGCGCAGAATGAATTTTTTTTAACATCCAGCGAAAGCTGGTTAACTGCAAAATATAAATTTATGAAAGTTTGTTGTTCTACGATTTAAACAGTCAACTTATTAGTAAATTTGTGTTGTGTGTGTGTGTTTTATATTCTCTTATTTACTGCAAAATAATTTTGAATAGTGCTTTAATATTTCTTAATAATTGTTTTTCGGTAAAGGATATTAATTTTTTCTATGACATGCATTTTAATGTTACCACACCACTCTTACCACTTTAACCCATTAATGCCTGACATTTTTTTTCCCAAAGATATTTTGTATACTGGTTACAAACAGTGTTTAATAGACAGGAAAAATAATAAAAAAAATATTACGCAAAAAATTTTTTTTCATTAAGGAAAGAAAATTCGTTCCCTTTTTTCTGCCTACGATATAATATTCAAAAAGATTTTATAAGAAGAAATAAAATCCGCAATTAACATAAACTGGAAAGCTGAGAACAACTTTTAGCATTTTTTCTTGAGATTGTGAACGATGTAATTTTTGATAAAGATCATATTAAAACTGCTACAGAACACACTTTACAATGGTTATATGCTGCAATCTGTTAATAATGAATTGAAACAATACCAAGGCACTAATTGAACACTATTATTTGGTTAAAATGTTCATTTCGGGGAAATTCAGACCCTTTTTTGGACCGTCCCTAAAAAGGGACGCTAGGCATTATTGGGTTTACTTAACCGTTCCCCACCGTAAACTTAAACCGTTTATTTCGCTCAAACAATTTCTTTTATCATTTTAAGTTGTGTTGTTTTGTATGCTTGTAAAAAATACATTCTGGTGGATTTGCTTCGATCCTATAAAAAAGTTGGTTAGTTAAGTTTGAATGGATTTTAAAAGTTAATAGAATGGATTTTAAAAGTTAATAGAATGGATTTTAAAAGTTAATAGAATGGATTTTAAAAGTTAATAGAATGGATTTTAAAAGTTAATAGTTGTTCCTGCTTGTTATCAAAAATCATATGCTTAGTAAACAGAATTGTTTCTTATTTTTTGTTATAAAAGTCGTATGTATCCATCATTAGTAAGATAAAAATAATAAAATAAATAAAAATTAATTTTTCAAATAGACAATATTCAGAATAATTGAACATGAATATACTTTGTTCGTGTTACAAATTTGGAAAATTATAGCACTTGATTATTGCCTTTTTATTTCAGACAGATTTTAATGACCTTCTTAGCATTTTCTTTCCCATCGTTTCTGGTGGTATTAGTAATATAATCTGGGTAAAAGCTTTGGTTATTTCTTATATTTTGGGTGCATGAGCTACTTCCGGAATTAATAGAGTTACATCAGTTGTTACATTTTAAGGAATCACCCATCTAACGCTCTTCATGTAATGAAGTTGTACCCGCCCACGGGCATATCCACGTGGCTCGTTGTTATGTTCAATGCTACAAATCGAAAAGTACGTTTTAGAACCTTCTAAAACCCATGATCTAAGTTGCTCTAAGGCCGATGATCTTCATTCGGTATTACAAATGATTTTTGTGAATTCGATATCATTTAGTCAGATATTGATTTCTAAAAAATCTGGTGTGAACCCCACACTACTTCCTTTCGGGTTCAAATTTCATAATAGATTCCTTACGTGTTAACATAGTGCCATATAGTGAGCAAAATAATACACTCATGTCCATAAATTAAGAATAATGCAAGTTCAGCTTAAAAAAGAGTCAGAAGCAAAACAAGTACCACTTACACTGCGATGCAAAAGTTTAGACAAAATGCAAATATATGATTAAAAAGATAACTACTTGGCGAAATGCTTTCAAATTTCTACTGCAGGTAGACAATATGTTCCCAAATACGTGTCTGGAGTTTTGAAAAATATAACCGAAAGGAAAATCGGAAATTGCAAAAGACATTTGTTTTCCATTGCTGCAAATGTTTAGACAAAAGTCAGATTTTATGCAAATATCCCTTGAAATGTGATTGGTGGAGGTAAGTCGTGACTTTTTTCTTCAACTCTACAGTGCAGAGAGCGCTCAATGAATAATCAAACTCTTAAAATCTCTGTAGTTCTAGTGTAAAGAAGATGAAAAAGTTTGAAACCGAAATTTGAAAGTGAACGCACTTGGTTAATTTTTAGTCTTTTAAATCGGTCCTAGTATGGTAGTACATTGTTTTTTACTTCGTGGAGAGCAAATTTAGACATACGTATTGAGCAAAAATGCCAAGAAAAACTATATTTCTTAAGGATGAAGGAATTGAAAAAACGGCTCGAACTGACGATTAACCCCTTAATCCTACAAAACTTCAACTTGGGTCAAAAACAGCATAAGTAGATGAACAACTCAATCAGGATGCATAAAAAAACAAAGAATTGTGTGCGCCTTTTCAGACACATTGTCCCAAAGAAGCCAGATTTGAATAGTCAAAGCAGCACAGCATATGCTCATCGGATCTTTTCTGAAGACACTCTAATAGAATTATGATCTATCTAGGCGATCCAAATTTTAATAATTTTCATCAGAGAATGTAACATTCATTTTTTAGTCACGACGAAATATGTGCTGCTTTTCCCATTAAAATTTGGCTCATTTGGGAAACTATTTCCGAAAAGGTTCAAGCACAATTCTTTGTTTTTTTATGCATCCCGATTCAGTTGTTCATCTACTTGTGCTATCACGTGTTGTTTTTGACTTAAGTTGAAGTTTTGTAGGATTAAGGGGCGAATTGTCAGTTCGAGCCGTTTTTTCAATTCCTTCATCTTTAAGAAATATAGTTTTTCTTGGCATTTTTGATAAATACGTATGTCTAAATTTGCTCTCCACGAAGTAAAAAACAATGTACTACCATACTAGGACCGATTTAAAAGACTAAAAATTAACAAAGTGAGTTCACTTTCAAATTTCGGTTTTCAAACTTTTTCATCTTCCTTACACGAGAACTACAGAGATTTTAAGATTTTGATTATTCATTGAGCGCTCTCTGCGCTTTATAGTTGAAGAAAAAAGTTACGCCTTACCTCCACCAATCACATTTCAAGGGATATTTGCATAGAATCTGACTTTTGTATAAACTTATGCAGAAATGAAAAAAAAATGTCTTATGCAATTTCCGATTTTGCTTTCGGTTATATTTTTCAAAACTCCAGACCCGTATTTGGGACCTTATTGTCTACCTGCAGTAGAAATTTGAAAGCATTTCGCCGAGTAGTTTTCTTTTTATTTATATATTTGCATTTTCTCTAAACTTTTGCATCGCAGTGTATTTGTAAAGCCTATTTATTAAACAAAAAATAAATAGAAAAAAATATGCTACATGTTTGATATTATCAAGTAAAATTGCGATTTTTACTCCCTGGAGCAAATTGCAAAAAAATATCATTTTCACAAAAACCAATGTTAAACGGTTATTATGAAAGCTAATACAAAGTGTGTCTTCCCAACGACAAAATGCAGTTTGTGCAACGTCTAGGTATGCTCAGAATCAAATTATCAATCTGCACTTGGAGGATATTACATCACTAAACAATTAATGCTCTCCGAAGCTCCGATACACATGTAGGAGGTGGTTGACAGGCTGCAACTCGCCGGCCAAGCATATCCCACACTTGCTCTATTGGATTCAAGTCTGGTGAGAATGCTGGCTAGTCCATACGGGTGATATCCTCCGATTCAAGGTGTTCGTTCACGATGTTCGCACGGTGTGGACGGGCGTTATTATCCATAAACCCAAATTTAGTGTTGAACGACACCATAACGGTGTCGTTCAATGATGTTTTCTTGGTGGTAACGGGTACCCGGCTCTCTCCAAAAGAAAATCCGCAGAGAATCCGGTTGCAAACTCAACCTAGACTCGTCAGAAAATATCTCACTGTCTCACTGTTGCGGTGTCCATAATGCATGCTCTCTACTCCAAATTAAGCCAAGGCGACAGTGACTTACAATAAGTGGGAGACACCTGACAGGCATACAGTCCAATCTGCCCTAACCGTCTGTAGACTGTCTGCCTTGAAACGCGTCCCAGTAGCTGACGAGATAGGTCTGATGCTGTGCCCTGTCTGCTTCTTTTGGCAGAAATGCCAAATATCGGTCCTCATTCGGTGTTGTCACTCGAGGACGACCTCTGCTGTAACGTCTATTCACATTACCCTTGTCTCGGAAGCGTTGCCAAAGCCTGGAGATGACACTCTGGGCGATTCCAAGTTCATCAGAAACCTCCTGCTGAGTGCGCTCACATTGCAGGAGGTCAATAATTCTACCATGTAAAAAGTATGTTTCCTTTCAGTCATTACTACGCTGCCAGAGCACCTAAAGGTTTGTAAAAAGCGTGCGAACACTTACTTCATTGGCAGCATTCCTTATATATCACTCTCTTTCACTCTCGTCATTGTGACGCACAATTGGCGTCATCCAATTGCTTCCTGTAATTTGCATATTATTCGTGAAGATATGTGTAGCCATTTTACGGTTGATTTATTAATTTTAGAGTTAGATTTTCTTGCGATTCTGAATTATCCTTAATTTATCGACATGAGTGTAATTTAAATATTTGCACCCCTAGTTTGTCGCCGATCAATGAAAAAAAAAATGTCTTACAATAATTCATCTTCTAATTATTGCCAATTTCAACATCATTTACTGGATTGTTCGCAGAGTATCACCAATAGCGCCAAATTAAACCCAAATTCGAAAAATATTTTTTCCGCCAAATTTGTTGCCAAGTTGGCGGCAGACACTTGGCGACCAAAAGCTTGGTGACATATCGAAAAGTGGTCGCCAAATGATAACATTACAAGTCTGCATTAGAATTAACACTGATTTACCCAAAAAAGGGTAAAAGAGCATAAATACGGTGGTAGCAATTCTGCCTCCTCATGCTATGGAGTAACTTAACCGATATATCTGGTGTAAACTAACACGTCACTGGTGGAAGGTCACTCCATGGTAATGTAACAATAGCGCAACGGTTCACCAGTTTCTGTGTGCAAGGTTACATCAGAACTCTCAAAAGAAAGAAGAAGAAAAAAGAGCAGTCATCAGGTGGGAAGATTACTTTCAATTATTCTTTTATTTAATGTTTGTCAGGTTCATGCTTTCACACTACCAATCAACTTCAAACAAATTCGTAAGTTATTTTAATGACACAGAATAGGATCGAACCCCGAACTGCGAACGTTAACCCCGTTACCGCGCACAAAGAACGCTTTCGAAACGAGCTTTCAAAGCAAGCGCGTTTGATCACTCGGCTGGTTAAGGCACATCTTGATTGCGTTCATAAGACTTTCAGAGCCATGCGTTGATGCTTGTCTTACACTTGCGCTTTGAATAACACCCCAGTTTTGTTTTCATGCTTAGTGAAACTTAACACAGGCTACGTGAAACATCCCTCCAACAGCAAGAGTTTTCCTAAAATCTGAGCAGCTTACTCCAGAAGCTGTTTAACGTTACACACATTAACAATGGCAACCTTACACAGTTTTGTTACAGTTCAGTAATGATTCCAGACACGGGTGTGCAGGGGCGCCCCGAACTAAAATTTTTGGGAGGGAGAAAATTATCAACATGCCGAATGAAGTTCCAATTTTACCGAATGATAAAATACAAGAATGCACATTGCACACATGCCGTACATGCACAACATTTAGTGAGAAAAAAAAATAGGGATCTTTTAAAAAACAATTCTAAAAACTAAAACGAACAAATAATCTCAATGTTGCAATTTATTGTCTTCAAATTGCCGAATCGTCAGGAAAATGTGCCGAATACAAAAATTATTGGGAGGTCACAGTGACCTCTCATCGGGGCGCTCCTGAGGGTGTGGATTCTTTAATAGTGCAAGGGCGATTACTAGGGAGGGGCGAGGGGGGTGATCGTGTCCTCCCTTGAGAGACATTTCTCCAGCAGTTTTTCGATTTTGAAATTCAAAAAAAGGCAATTTTAACTGATCTTACGAAGCGGTTGGGATTCGGGGTTCTGATCTGGAATTTTTCCGAAATTGGAGACCGAAACATTGGTAATAAACACGTGTAACCCAGGATATGTGGTTAAAAAAAGGGGGCAAGTAGAAAAAAAAAATCGGATCCCTTGGAACATTTCTGGATCCGCCCTTGTAATCGTGCCTAGCTGTAATGAATGTGACAAAAGAATCAAACGTTATCATTTATATTGAGCTGTATTCAGGGAGAAAGCTGCTTTAAGTGAACGAGTTAGATTTGTCTATTCACAACTAACTCGTGTATGAGTGAACAGTCCAAACGGGCTCCACCATTCACAGAAAACAATTTTCTCTCTGAATCCCAAATTATGTAACCGGCTGCTTTGATAGTTACGTAGAACTCTCATGGGAGATATGGCGTTCTTCGCAGACCGGTATCATTAATTTAATGAAGGCTCATAAAATATTTTATTAATGCGTATGTCATGTCAGAAAAAATAAGAGTGTCTTTACCTGGAAATTTCAGAAAATGGCTTTCTCTCTTCAAAGAGAAGCGGCTCGCAACCCATGGGGCGGGCCCTCTTTGAGGGGGGGGCGATAATTGTGCAGATGGATAGCGAGTATAAAGAAAACAACAAGGCTGAAAGATGGATTGGATAACGCATTAAGCACCTAAAAATGGATAATATTTGCTAAATTATATAATTATTTCAGATAGGAACGGAGAAAACAGCATTTCAACATTTTGACGAAATTTATTAAAAAAGTTAAAGAAACAGATAACTGCTCAAAGTTCAAAGCATTTAGGGCAAATGAAGAAGTATAACTACAAAATTTTTATGCAACTTAACTGTCACCAATAAGATCTTTTCCGCAGAGCTTATCAAAAAATAGGGGGGAAGGGGTAAGGGGATACAAATTTTGCTAAAAACATTAAAAAAAGCAGTTAGCCGAAATTTTATAACAATTGCGGTTGTTCCAAAATTTTCAAATTTTCGTGTGCATTTTGTACCAACTAATGGCAACTTTTCCGTACTACCTATAGTCAAAAATCGAAAAAAAGTTTCTTTCCGGACCACCTTAACAGACCGATACGTATAGATTTTAATAGTCTCTCTCTCTCTCTCTCTCTCTCTCTCTCTCTCTCTATATATATATATATATATATATATATATATATATACATATATATATATATATACAGGGTGTTCCAAGTTAACCTTCATGACCTCTATTTCCTCAACCGTTCGTCCTAGATGCATACTTCAATTTGCAAAATTGCTCGAAATGAGGAGGAGAGTTAAGATATGGAAAATTTGAAGCGAAAAAATAATTGGTTAAGAAATAAAAAATTTACCTTTTTATAGGAGCTTCGGGCCCCCAAACTTATATTTAGGGAAAGAATTTCCATTGAAAAATAATACTAACACAAAAAAATGACATTTGTGCGATCAAAATCCATGGAGAAATGAAACATGAAACTTTATGACCTATACTACTTTACACTAGCGTTATTTTAAGTGATTTTGGGGGCCGTATACACGCGAAATTTGCCACATTCAGAGTTCTTTAATAACAAAATATTCTTTATTTTCCTAAAATATATTTAACTGCAAAAGTTATTTAACATGGGAATTAAAATACGAAAAAAATTGAATAAGAAAGAATGAAAATGTCTTGCTGAATTCGCGAATATGTATATTTACCGACTGTATAGTGATTGCTTGAAATAACGTAGGCCCTTCACTGCAGAATAAAATCGGCTTAACTAGATGCATTTCGTTAAGGCTTGAAGTTACGATGTACACTATGGAACAGTATGTAGAAATGGTATTGCTTTACGGACAATGTAATCGCAATGTATATTATTTCTTAGATTCTACATATTTCGTGTGTTTAATATCTTTGTATAAAATTGTATAATAATTTACCTTGTCTTGTTATGTTTTGTAGTCTTGTAGCATCTGTATTTATTTTTGAATACAATGAGAAGTGAATTTTTTCTGACATGGACGAATCACATTTCATTATCGTACCTAATCTAAAAGCTCGTTATTCCTCTGGCAGGGCAAAAATTTTCTTTTGTCAATTTGTTTACGGACCCTGCGCACTTAAAACTCGAATATCTCCGCGAATTTTGATCGCACAAATGTCATTTTTTTTGTGATTGTATTATTTTTCAATGGAGATTCTTTCCCTAAATATAAGTTTGGGGACCCAGAGTCCCTATAAAAAGTTAGATACCGTATTTTTTGACTGAATTATTTTTTCGCTTCAAACTTTCAATAGTTTAACTCTCTACCTCATTTTGAGCAAATTTGCAATTGAAAGTATGCATCTAGGGCGATCGGTTGAGGAAATATAGGGCATGTAGGTTGACTTGGAACACCCTGTATATATATATATATATATATATATATATATATATATATATATATATATATATATATATATATATATATATATATATATATATATATATATATATATATATATATATATATATACAGGGTGTCCACTCCAATCGTGGACCAATAGCTAATTTCTAAACCGTTAGAGATAAGCATATAGTTGATTTAGGAAAAAATCTCCAAATTATGAAAGGAATTTTGGGTCTATTCAATGTTTTTCAAAAAATCAAATTTTGAAAGAGTTACGAAATTTAAATTTTTATACAGCCCCCCAGTCCTATCAATCATATTTAGTAAAACATTCTTGACACTGTAACGTTTAAAACTAAAAAAAAATCACTCCTCTACCACAAAAATTGACCGAGTTATGACGTTTTGAAAAATCAAGATTTTGCATTATTTCATGACGTCATCGAGCGATCGCTTAAGGGACCGTATGCGAAATCCTTCAAAATCTTGATTTTTCAAAACGTCATAACTCGGTCAATTTTTGAGGTAGAAGAGTGATTTTTTTTTAGTTTTAAACGTTACAGTGTCAAGAATGTTTTACTAAATATGATTGATAGGACTGGGGGGCTGTATAAAAATTTAAATTTCGTAACTCTTTCAAAATTTGATTTTTTGAAAAACATTGAATAGACCCAAAATTCCTTTCATAATTTGGAGATTTTTTCCTAAATAAACTCTTTGCTTATCTCTAACGGTTTAGAAATTAGCTATTGGTCCACGATTGGAGTGGACACCCTGTATATATATATATATGTATATTTATTTATTTATGTGTGTGTGCATACAGAGGAAAGTAAATTGTAGATTTCAGATTATTAGATGTTATACGAAATAAAATTAAATAAAAAATATCAAAGAAAAATGCCGTAGCAGTTTGGAGGTTGGTTTGGGCAAATTGTCGGCATAAACTGTTCGAATTCGCAGGATTTTATAGCTTCGTTCTGCGCATTTCTTAATATTCGCTGAACATCAACCCACTAGTTTTACGACTAGTACTAAGAAAGAAAACACCCTTACAGATCAGACATCATCTTCCTTATCACTTTTTTTAGTTTACTTTTAGAATTTCGTTTCAAACAGACAGTGTACCTGATTTTTCTTCTTACGATTCCGGTCGTAAGTTTTATTCATTTTTAACGAGACGGGTGCGAGAAGGGTTTTAGGCAAGCACTTTTGGCTTGCAGATTTGAAATATTATTTTCTTGACTATTATCCGTAAATATTAATTAGTGTAATTTCTAATAATCAATCTTCCTTTGAAAATATTATTAGTGATTTTCAGCCAGTGTATATGGACCTTCTCTAGCTTCTATTGATAGCAGCTGATGTTGCATACGATAAAGCGAATATGAAATTATCGACTTTAAGATTTTAATTTACTATTTTTTCTCCTCATTTTATAATCAGCATTTTTCCTGGAACATTATGTTTCATTGATGCAACGAAGTTTTCTGTTTTAAATTTTGAATTCCTTCATTGCTATTTTTTTAGAATATTAGCAATCCTTTCCTCCCAAACGTATTCTTAGATGGGTTATAACATGTTAAGGCCTTCATGGCTCTGACATAGAAGCTTCGCTTCAGATGCCGCAAAGTCGTGGGTTCGATTCCCGCAGGTGCTTTGGGTGTTGTTTCCTCTCTTTGTGCTGTAAATCTTCCCTGCGTTGTACGTAAAATAAAGAAGCCCAACCCTTCTGCAGGTAATGGTACCCTTTTTTCCATGGCGTTTATTTACTAGGTACTAGTGGTAGGACGTGTGTGTACGTGGTGTTTATTTACTGTAGGATCAACAGCAATAACATGTTTACCCTCCCAAAGTCTTCATATATGTCAATTAAAAACTTGCTCAATTTTAGCCCTTTTATTATCACAAAATTATTACGAGATGACACTCGTACATTTACTACCATACTAAGTAAATAAAAAAAATATTTTTTGTTTATTGGAAGTTTCACTGTAAATGGAACAATTACTGTCTGATCTTCTTTAGTAAAACCTTCCGTGCATTTACGCATGCGTTAGGTCTTCTCTGATCTTACCAAAATAGGGGCGTTAGGTAAGATAACAATAAGGAGAAGAATAATAAAAAGCATTTTGAACCGTTTCAAACAACGTGGAACGATGCTAATTTCAAATACATACTTTAGTTGAATATGTCAAAAGGATAGCAAATGCAATTTTTAAATTGAAAACTTCGGAAATTTTTAACCATTAACCCGTTTTTAAGTGGAACTGTTCGCGAGTGTCAGGCGCGGTTTTTATGGACAGACAGTAGTTATACTAGAAGTTATTTTCTTCGTTTATTTGAGGTTGCTGTTGTTGTTGTCTTGTATCAGCTGGGCTGGGAATTTGGAGTGCTCTGCTCCACTTTTCCAACTGTACCGTAATTTGGTGTGAAGTCGGACTTCCACAGCACACGCATGATATAGGAATCCGTTGAAAGTTAAGGCAACCATTCACCCATTTACAGCACAGTAACACAAAGAAAGGACATCCATGGCCGAGCCGGGATTCGAACCCGAAACCTCCCCATCCGAGTTAGACTTCTCTGACCACTAGCCAAGGTAACCGACAGTATCGCTATTAATGCAATAATTTCAAGTAATTTTTATAAGTAATCATAAATTTGTGAAATGAGTTACATTCATTAGTTTTCTTCAGAAACAGGCGTGATAATCGTGTGCGTGACATCTTAAAAATTTCTCAGCTGAATTCTTAAAGTTTGCAGGTAAAATTGTTGTCCTCGCGTCTGATGCTTTTGCACTTTTTAAGAGAGGGCAAAAGGAGAAATGGCGTCCTCTTAAGAGAAGGTACAAACTATTTTCTAATTTGTATTGCAGAACACAACAGAAAGTTCAAAAACAAAAGAAAACTAAAATTAATCGTAAGCCAATACTAACATGCGATTTACAAAATAAAATCAGTACAATTCTGCATTAGTTCCTTTAGCAGCCCTGAGCTTCCTAGTAGCTTTTTTTCTGGACCCTTTTCGTTTCGGGAAAAAAAAAAGTTTTGTACCATTTTTTAATGCATGGACAAAATCTCTTTTATGAACTGTTCAAAGCATTTTTTGGACTTATTACGAATTTGTGTTCATCATTGCATACCAGAGAACAATTTGTACCTTCTCTTACGAGGATGTTTTTTTCTTTTTCCCCTCATAAAAGTGCAGGGGAGTTAGATACGGGGATTTTTTTTTCCTAAGAGTTCTGTTGCTAGATTTGCAATATCACCCTCGTACCTCTTAAGCATTTTTTTTTAATCAGCTGATCAAATTTGATAGATTTGATTCAAGTACCCTGTCTTTTCTGTAGTTTTTTTCCCATACATGGGATAACATGTCATTTATGCATACCGACAGCCCGGCTATACACTCCAAAGACTTTAGTTTCGTCCTAGTTACCCAGGTAGCACAAAAAACCTTTAAACGTTTTATAAACGTTTTTAATCCGTTGTTACAACGTTAACAACCATTTTACAACCTTTAAAAAGCGAAGTGTGCTACATGGGTATGGATTCATCAGTTTGAAATAGATTGTAACTGAGAGGGAGGCATATGTCATCTCATTGATGCTGAGAGTGCCAACAAACTGGTAGCTAAAATAACCATCACACTTGCCTCAAACCAGTGGTTGGAAAAACTAGATATTTTTCGTAGCAAGCTACAACTACTTTCTTATAAATGTAGTTAACTGCAGCTACAACTACTTTTTTTTAAATGTAGCGAGCTACACTACTTTTGAAATGTAGTTGCTACTTCGCTACTTTTTAAAAAATAAATAAATAACAAGAATACACCGATTGAAGATCGACCGAAAAAATTCGAAAAGAGGTTTAGATTAAAAAATTACCTCATTCGAATATGGAATAAAAATAGGAATTGTCTTTGAATTTATTTGTTACTTTTCCCTTTTGTTCCTTTTTTTTGCTAAAATGTATCCTTTTTAGATTTTTTTTACAACTTTTACAAATATTCGCTACAAGAAAAACCTTGTTTTTTTCCTTCGTTCTCTTTTTTTTTAATTTTCTTTATTTATTTATTTTTTTTTTTAATTTAAAAGTAGTTTTCAGAAATCGCTACAAACTACAATTTTTTTTTTTGTATAGCGCTACTCACTATTCTACTTTTTTTAAAAAGTAGTGCGCTACACTACAAACTACTAAAAAATGTAGCTACTACAGTAGTTTCGCTACTTGTAGCGCACTACTTCCGACCACTGCCTCAAACTCGGATACTGTCCATTCCAGACTGACGAGTCCCGTAACGAAGACGAAACAGCAGTATTTGGACATCATAACCGGGGTGCCGGTATCTTGCATGTCGTTCTGCTTTGGCCCTAGCTAAACCCTTTACATCCTAAATTAATTTAACAATGAATTTTTATATATATTTTCGGTTTTTTAGTTGAAAATACATTAAAAAACATATATACCGAGTAAATGATTTCGAAAATCAGTAGGGTATAGGGTACCCTATGCCTTAGGGCCCCTAAAAAAACTTTCCGATCGTAAGTACCGTCTGTTGGCCTCTAAGCAAAGCACAAGACGTGGTACTTAAAAGCTTCAGCATGATTTTAGCCATTTAGGATTCACAATACTAGATTAATATAAGCGGAACTTCTGAGTTCCGTCAGGGCATAAAGGGGTTAAGGGCGGTTATTTACTGCTTAAATTCCAAGCTTTGCCTTCATTAGACATACTAATGTTGCGGACTCTCATTGGTGCTCTACATTTATTTTAGTTACCAGTTTGATGATACTCTCAGCTTCAATGTGTGGATATCAGAGTTTAGCTCGGTTACTGTGTACTCCAGACTGATGAGTCAATAAATTGTTCAAATTCGCAGGATTTTTATAGCTTCGTTCAGCGCATTTTGATCATTTTTCATTTAAAGTAAATTTGCTTTCCATTTTTTTTTCGGTTAGCAATTCATTACGGCGATGCTTTGAAAATCAAATTATAATACTTCAAAGTAAATAAAATTTGTACAGGAAGATAACTATTAATATTGTAAATGATTTAGATATTGTAATCCTTTCATTAGTTTTTTAACAATCAAATGTAATAAATTCAAAATATTATAATGAGACAAGATAAAGGAATCAGATTCTCAGAATCTACACCCGATTTGAAGAATGTATTGCTCTAGGACGAAACTGCAGGCTCTGGATAGCATGTGGGCTGTCGGTGTACTCCATATAGTTCTACCTTAACCCTGGATTAAGGATGGTAACTTACTGTTCAGCGTCATACATGTTCTCAAGATCTTTATTTAAAATTGTGTTAGGTAGAGGTACCGTTCTTCATTCTTTTTTTAATGTATTCCAAACAACCAATCTCGCTGCTCAGCACATTATAGGGTCTTGATGGGACATCCTATTTAGTGGTTGTAGAAATTGTGGATACTTTGGATTATAAAAAGAATGTTTGTATACAGAAAATCTCGTACGTTTCTCAAAATGCAAACTTGTGCACATAATTTTAAAGATAATTTAATACTAAACTCAATAAAAAACACAAAATTCAAGTATTTGCAATAGATAAAAAAATGTTGTACGTATTTAGCAACTACAGAAGTGGTTTCTAATGTCTAATTTTCCTGGAAAATCACTGCTCCTGTTCTCAGAACTAATAAAATATTAGTAACTCTCTACATAATCTGAGGTGTTTACAGCTGAAACAAGCCATTATTGTGATTTGTTCCGTGGAGGGAAGATTGTTTCCTGTATTTTAAACAACAATTATTGTAGCTTATGTTCCTTACATTATAAATGCTTGAATTTTGTCTTTTATGTTAAATTCACTACTGAATTCTCTTTAAAATGGTGGATATATGAAAGCAATTTGGGAAACGTAACATTTTCTTTAAGGCATAGGAAAGTAAAGAAAAAAAAAAACTTTAAATGTCTTCAATTCCTAAAATGTCCACTGTTTCACTGTTGTATATAGGTATATGTAGTGCGTCCATGAAATGAGTGACCCATGTTGTTCTAACTTATGTTCAAAACGGGTCACTCATTTAATGGACACTATTTTAAATTTTTGCAACCCGTGTTGTCAAGTGTTCAAAGTGGATCACTCATTAATTGAGCACTACATTAAACGAGTGTCACATTTTGAACCGAAAAGAAAGCAACAAGTGTCATTCATTTAATGGACACACTGTATATCTATATCTTTATGTATTTCTTTGGTTCAGTGGAATGTATTCTTTGATAAGTCCCGGTTAACTCAAAACGGGGTTAAGGGACCAGAACTATTTTTGAACCACATCCAATATGTGCGGTATGTAAAAAATCTGTCAAGCATGTGTATAAATACGATTACATTATGCACCGTATGTGGTTCAATAAATAATAGTGATGATACAAAACATTAACAGTAGTGTTTATTAAATAATATTAATTAAGAAATAAGTTGGAATGAAGTATTCTGTCGTGCTAAGCGCAAAAGTGGTATCTGCAGCCTAGCTCAAACTGATATATTACTCTTTAAAGTTTTAGTACACCATGTATTCGGTTCAGATGATACTTTTTCAGAATTTTTTTAAAAATACTTCTCGTCCTCAAATGACCATATAATACTGTATTTTGGTAAAATACGTCACAAAGAATTACCTAGTGACGATAACCCCAATTTTGTTAGAAAGTGCAGAAACGACTTTTGTACTTAGCACGGCAGTATTGCTCTATCCTGCATAAAGCAAGCACACCTACAATTTTTGCTCCCTTATTAGCTTGAAGGCTCGTTCATTTGATACAACAACCCATTTAAATATCAAAGGCTCATTTTAAGTAATTCATTTTAGGATTCCTTTTTAAGAAATGGGCTTAATCACAAAAATAGGAATGTATCAGATCCAGCTGGCAAATTCAATTTTTCAACATTTCCTTAACAAAAATATACCAGTTAATACAAGCATAATTCATAACATTTTAAACAAAGTTTTCAATAATTCATTCTGAGTTGTTTGTAAGACTTTCATTTTAAAGAGCCTTTATTGTTTTACATCTCTCAGCCAATTAAAAATCCGTTTTAATCAATCTTCGCTTCCCAAGATTTTTTATCATAAAGTTTTGGCCTGTAACAGTCACCAAACAGTTTGACCTTACAGTCACAAAACGGCTCTTTCATTCTTTTAATATTGATACTTTGCTCCAATATTTGATTTTTATTTTCATACGAAATATATATTTTATGTTATTAATAAAATATATGACTGCGAAAGAGAAAAAAAAACTTTTTGGAAAGAATTATCAGCAACTTATTTTCATAATATTTTGGCTGAGTTTTACTGCTTTTTATTGTCTATACAAGGAGCACTTCTCATGCGCCATAATAACGATATAAGATAAGTTAAAATACAACATTTACTATTAAAACATTGTGAAAGATTGACTTTTTTATAACACTTTGCAAACGTAACTTGGGACCGGACGGATAATTATTACGCTTCATATTGCTTACAAACTATCTTTTTAGTTACAAGATTATCTTACAGTTCATCTAATTTGATGAATAAACTCTTCTCATAGGAAATTTTCAACGAAAATTATGTTTTAAATGCATTTTTTTGGAAAATCCGTATAAATTGCAACGTAAAAGAGAACACGACTTCGTGTTCTCTCACGATTTTTTGATGTGAAGCATTTTTAAATTAATGAAGTGGCTCTATTGTAGCCTTGAAACAGTTATGTTCTAAATTTTTCTTGAAAATTTCTGCTCCATTTAAGTTGTTTTTTCATTTAAATTCGATTTTACACAAAGCTTATTTGATCATTTTTCATTTAACGTAAATTTGCTTTCCATTTTTTTTTCGGTCAGCAATTCATTACTGCGATGCTTTGAAAATCAAATTATAGTATTTCAAAGTAAAGGAATTTGTACAGGAAGGCAAATTATTAATATAGTAAATGATTTAGATATTGTAATCCTTTCATTAGTTTTGTAACAGAGCTAATATTTAGAAAAGTGCCAATTTGAGTCCCAAGTGAATTTTCACTATTATTTCAATAACTAGTTAAAAACATTTTTTTCCCCAGAAAGAAGATAAGGTTCTGCTTTCATTTCATCTAATAAGATCAGAAAAAAATTTTTTTTTTCTTCAGAAAATATTGTTTTTATACATCAAAAATCAGATCGGTAACGTGTCCCACGTAGCAAAGCTTAGCATGCAAACAGGTCATGCGCACTTTCTAACTTCCCAAAAAAACGCACTTGCACAAAAAACGATTCTATTTTTACCCCTTTGTTAATATTTTACTTCATTTTTGTTCTAATCGATTTCTGATTTTCTAGCCGATGTGAAATAAGCGTGTCCCAAGTTCCGCCGTCAGAGTGGTAACAATAACTTCCGATCTATGTTTAGGCTCCCAAAATCATTTCCTGCACCTATACCACGTGATACTGAGTACCTTGTGGGATGTTTTATCGAATCGTAATTAAAAATGTGCATTTCTGCATTAAAATTGTAGGTAAGATTTTTTAAAGTGTTTTTATAAAATGTGTGTCATTTGAGTCATCAGATCGGTAACACGCTCTAAAATGCGCAGTTTTTATTATTTTAAAAATTATTTTATGTATAAGTATAGTCCTTTATTACAAGTGAAA
Organism: Uloborus plumipes; assembly: GCA_038373865.1. Lineage (NCBI taxonomy): Eukaryota > Metazoa > Arthropoda > Arachnida > Araneae > Uloboridae > Uloborus > Uloborus plumipes. The sequence goes on along the minus strand of JAXGGA010012100.1, from coordinate 20,811 downwards.
AAACCACGTGTTTGATTTTGATTTAGTGCGATCCACTCGGAAATAAAAAAAAAAACTTTGTCAGTTTGTCAGATCGGTAACAGTCAGAGCCGTAACATTGAAAAACAGCGAATATGTTACAGAATTAACTCACACGTCTCAGAATTATAAAAAGCAAAAATCATAGGTTTTAGCCATATATATTGAATATTTTTGTTCTTAAAAAATGAAAAGCAATGAGTTTTAGTACAATTGCTTCATTTGTGGTTTGTATGACCTAACAATAGAAGTTAGTAAAATAAGAAAAATTGACACTGCAGAAATTAAGTTAATTAATTATTATTATTTTATTTATTTATTTATTTTTTGGTGCTTCACTTTCTCATAACTTCGCTAAATAACTAGATAATAACTAGCATGCAAAATTTGAATTTCTGATCAAGAAATTAAATTTCCTGCAACTAATTAAAGAAAAGCAAGCAGAAGAGTTGTGTGTTGAAAAAGTTGAAGTTGTGTGTTGTTTTAAAACAAAACAAATGTTTTATTAGCTTGGATTTGGTAATCTCATAATTTATTTTATCTAAAAATCTTATCGCTCATTTTATTTCCAAGAAATGCTCTTTTATAATAAAATTTGATTTTTTAGCCTAATATATCTATTTTAATATAATTATCTTAATTCTATGTTAAAAATGCAAGGAAATGATATCATATTTAGAGATGTTAACGAAGACTGAAAGCATAAACTCAAATATGTAGCTCATACTAACATCAGATCTGTAACATTCATCATATCTGTAACGGCTTAAAAGTGAGTAATCTAAGGAGGGGGTAAATAACTTCCTTGACCTCCCCCCTTTTATTTTCTTGCATTTAGACCCAATTTAGACTTAAAATCTAATATTAGTTTTTTTCTGCAAAAAATTTTTTTTTCAGAAAACTCCAACTTCAAATTGGCACTTTTCTAAATATTGGCTCAACAATCAAATGTAATAAACGTAAAATATTATTATGAAACAAGATAAAGGAATCAGATTCCCACGATCTATGACCGATTTGAAGAATGTATTGCTCTAGGCTTTTACCGCCCAAAAGCGGCCGTAGCAGGACACATGGAAATCGCTAGCCATCTATGAGCAGCCGTAGCAGCGAAAAGGTTAAAGAGAAAAATGGGATATCACTTTAAAAAATAGCTATTCTCTGATAAGTTAAATACAACATACATTTTTAACTAATTGTTCAGTTAGTAAAACAATTTATAAATGCAATAATTCAGTTCAAACAAGCTTCTCATTTTTAGTATTGCCTCCGCCAATTGTTTAAACTGTTCAAGAATCAGTTAATTATTTGCAGAAATTTTGAAAAATGAACCGAGATTCCTATTTTTTTTAAAAATAATAATAAAATATCATAGTTCTTAAACTAAACAAGAAAAATTAAATCCCCAGTTTTCAAAAAACAATGTTGATGTAAGCATATGCTATTTTACGAATTCATTGAGCAAAACAATTTGACAAATTTAGAATAAAGGTAAATAGTTATCCCGAACTGTAAGTCCGCAGACATGTTAGTTAGTAGACTAAGAAACAGTCTTTTTTGTTAGTTTAGAAGCAGCAATAGCAATACATTGCTACAAGCAATTTATAAGCTTCTTTAGCAAACAAGCTAAAGAAGCAGCTAACTTTGATCTCATGCATAAAGCAAGTCACTTTGAAATCTAAAAATTCTACTTTTATATAAATAAATAAATTTTCTATAACGATGGAATTAAAATTTTTAAGAACAATAAAAGTATTTTAAAAACGTGCACAGGAAGTAAGTGATTGTGCGATGAATTTGAACTGAGTTTTTTTCTCAGTTAGGAAGGAATATTTTTCAATCACGTGCTAGAATTGCTTAAAGTAGGAGAAAATCTTCTCCTATCATGGAGTGCTCTGAATTTTCTTCTAGCTAGACCAGTTAGTGTAAAATACGCAAAAGGAGTAACTGTCACTTGTATAAAAGTTAACCATGACGCACTTAGTTCTGCCCATTCTGGAATGATATATTCGAAGTTATCCCCATTTGTGGCAATGAAAAAGGAAATAATTATATATGGGGCCCACATAGCAGAGAATAATGCATGAAGCACGAAACACAACTTAGTTAACTTTTCATTATCTTTTTGTTTTTTGCTTCGCCAAAGAGCAATTTCGTAATTTGTTGTTAGAGGATGATGTCTTGGATGCATGTTTCTGCTTACAATGGCGATTGGGGCATCAGACAAAGAATCTGCAAGCCATCTATTTCTAACAGTCATCTCCACACGCGGGTCGAAAAATCCCCAATTTTCACTAACGGCTGGCTCATAAATAACAGGTCTCATTTTTCTTCGACTTCTCAAGAAAAGAAACAACTTAGCATAGATGAAGTTGGTCAAGAAAAAAGAAACAGTTGCACAAATCAACAGTCCAAGGATGTCAGCGTCGGAGGAATGTAATTGATGTGGAAACAAACATTGGACATTGGGTTGATGATGTCGTAAGCGCATTTTATACACAGTAGGAAATGTAAAAGTGAAAGCTGTGCACCACACCATAAGAAGCATTGCTGTTCCCACAGATCCACGACACTTTCTTCTATAGACTTGGCGATGTTTGTTGTCAACATAGCGATCCACGGCCATTCCGAATATACTCAGAGTATTCCCAAGAAGGCAAAACAAGTTAGTAAAAGCCATCGTCTGGCAAATTTCATTACCATACACAAGACTAAACCGATGCACAACACTGATGAACACAGTCGGGAAACACAAAGTAATGCGCGCCAAGTCCAGACAAACAAAGCCAAACATCAGCATGTATGGGGATCTGCGAATCTGTAAGTACCGCGTAAAGGCAAAGACCACTAAGAAATTTCCAGCGCTTCCGACGGCAATGATCAGGCCCAAAGAAATGAATTGGAAAAGAGTTAGTGCTCCCGAAGTGGTGCTCAGGAGGTCGGCAGTCCCATTTGGGGGGTGGAATATTGCATCCGTTCGCATTTTTGCGCGAGAGAGCATTCGAATGATCGCTTCTCGCAATCGGGGACGGAGGAAGGTTCGCTAGGAAGTGATGCGGAGAGGGAGGATCGGATAGAGAGGTCGACGAGAGCGCCATCTACGTCTCTCCTTCTAGCATAATAATGCAGCAGAGAGGAGCGTAGTTGCATAACAGGGAAAAATGCTATCTAAGGGATTATAAGTGGGGAAATGGATTTTAATTTGATAAAAATCAAATGAACTAACATTAAAATGCCTAAATTTGACTTGTCAACAGTTATTTATTTATTAATTTATTGATAAACTTACTTTTATTGCACTAAAAAATATATCAATGGAATTTTATATGCTATTTCCTTAGAGAGTAATGTAACTGAACCTAATAATATTTTAATATGAGAAAAAAAAAAAAAAGAAAAAACAATGTTTTGATACAAGTTAAATTTTTGAAACCAGTTTTTTTTACCGCAAACATTAATTTCAAATCATGTATAAAGGCAGAAGACGGTAAAATAGTTCATGAAACAAAATTTTACAAAAGTTTTTTTTTGTGTGAGTGTTTTGCTAGCGGCGCTCTGGACGTTAAAGAAACATATATGTGTATTTTTTATTCAAAAAGTCACGCATAACCTGTGACATTAGTTTAAAAGTTTTAGATTTTAAAAAATGTCAAAATAAATCCTTGTATGAATGAGATTTCCAGTTGATCGATCATTATTGAATTCCGGTTGAGAAAATAAAAAGATTAAAACGGGGTCATGACTAATATGTATGAAGAGGGTTTTAGTATGTAACTCATTTGTGAGAAGTCATATATTAATTCATATTAGGGGAGACCGGGTACAGTTGATTTAAACATATTACATTTTGAGTTTTCACATGTGTTATTAGTGTTATATACCAAAATAAAATTTTATTCAATACTACTACTATTTTTCTATCAAATAATGATTTCAACATCTTTGTTATTTTTTTTTTTATAAAATGTTCTAATTTTTTTTTCAAAGAGAATCAACTGTACCCAAAGTGGTTCAAATTGAATACACCAATGAATAAACTGTTACGCTGGCGTAATAAAAAAGAAATGAAACGTTCAAGAGCTGTTTTTCTAGAAGAGTCGTTCAAAATGTTTGAAGTCTTAATTGGAGTTATTTGATGAAGAAAAATAAACTTTACATTTAATAAAAACATAATTACGGCTCTCTTCTCTGATGTACGTTTTTTTCGAATATTTCAGGAGGAATTTCTTTTATTTTTTTGGTAATTTTTAAGAATTTCGGGATGAAGAAAAAATTTAAAATTTGTGAATAAAATTATTACACGGTATCAGTTTGACCCAAACGCAATATATCAACCGGAACCAAAAAACGCGTATTCAAAAACGACGCAATAATAGGTTATAACATATGCAACTTTTAAAAGTAAAATCTTGCCTCTTATTTAAGGAGCACGGTAGTAGCTTGCTTAATAAAAATATTTACTTGTTGTCACTTTTGCTCTCGGATACCCGAGCCCGAGTAGATGCATCTACCGGTTTTTGGCAGAATAGGTAAGGCTTCCGTTTTTACGAGCACCATTAAGGTGGAAGTCTGTGGTCAACATACATTCCAAAAGACCCGTTTATAGGGAAGGCAGCAGTTCACAACATACACATTCACACAGAAGAAGGACAAGGACAGAAGAGAGAGAGAGAAAGTATATCCATGCCTGAGCCGGTATTCGTACATGGGACCTTCCCATCTTATTCAAACTTCTCTGACCACTAGAAAAGGTGGCCAGCGGTATAATTACTAAAAGACCTTTTACTATCAAATCATAAAAATTTAATTTTGCGCACAAAATACATTCTTACGAATAAGGGTCTGGCTCCACACCAGCAGAAATAAAACCGAAACCGAAGGCAGAAACCAAAAATCCGGGTACTTTGAATTTAAAGGAAATGGAAAGTTCCCAGATTTTCGGTTTCTGCCTTCGGTTTCGGTCGGTTTTCTGCTGATGTGGAGCCAGGCCCTAACTTTCAGAGAACAAAAGTGATTTTTTCCCGTGTACGTATATTGAATAACTATAAAGTCAGTTGCTTTTTATAAAATTCGTTTTTCTGGGCACATAAGCACTAGAAAATTAAAGGCCTTGTATCAATTGAACCCAATTTCTGCTATATTTAGTGCATATGGCTCGCGAGAAGACGTGCGAAATCGGCGAATACACGTTTGTTCACACTAGTGTTCTCTCTCTCTCTTTTCCTTTTCTTTTCATCTTCAGCTTGCCATTGATCTCTATTAATTTGCCTTTCACGCATACCTTCTTGGCTCCAGCATACTTTTGGAAGCATTGAATTTATTTTCCACACTCGATCAGCATTCAGAACGTGTTTTTCAGCGTACGAAACGAACGCATTGAACGCGATCTGTGTTCTGCAGCTTTTTTTGTGATATTGGTATGGGTGCATATACGCACAGGCATAGTAGGGACTTTAATGGGGAAGCAAATTAAGGGGGAGGAGGATTTCATTTTAAAAGTTACGTTAGTAACTAATTTTAAAACGTAAAAATTATGTAGGGGAATGTGGGGGAAAGTGAAATAGTTAAGTTTACCTGCCTGCTTCAAAAAGAACAAATAGAAAATTTGTTCTAAAAACATTATGTATATATATATATATATATATATATATATATATATATATATATATATATATATATATATATATATATATATATATATATATATATATATATATATATATATATATATATATATTATATATATATATATATATATATATAAATATATATATATATATAAACGGATTTTGTAATACAACTTTCGTTGAAATATTATTTTTAATCTTTGGCAGTTATTTTGTGCTTTCCAGAAAATATTTAAAATTTTCTCCTCAAAAAATCATGGGGCAAAGTGAAAAATAAAATATTTTTGTTAAGAAAAATTTTCTATTCGACGATTAACAGTAATTTTCATCAAATTAATGTGTAAATAAATGAAAAACATAATTATTTATGGAAAATAAATGAATAAATGAATTAATGTGTGAGGAAAAATAAATGAGTGAATAAAATGGTGAATGAATAAGAAAATAAGTTAATGAATGAGTAAATAAGTAAATAATTAAGTAAAGGAATAAAAACAAATTTATAGTTGAAGAAATACGTACGTGATTTAATCAATGAATGAATAAGTAAACGAAATGAAACATTTCACTTTGCCCCATTCACTTTGCCCCGCGTGCACGTGACAAATTACATTAAACATTTAAAATCAAAATATGCTGGGTATAAACTAAACAAGGATTGCACTGGATATCAGTAGATCTCAGTTAATAGTTCAAATGATAATTACAAAAATTTAATCATTTTATAATTACAAGAAATATTTTTGAAACACTACGAACATTGCAATAAAGGTATCAAATTTTGAAAATGGCTTGCATAATGTTTTTCCGTTGATCTTTGGAGCTACTTATTTTTTGACAGGAATCAACTATATGTCTAGGAACTTAGTTGAAATATTGCTAGACAGGTGGCACTGCAAACTGTGAAAATATATTACCATTTCACTTTGCCCCACATTCCCCTATTTGTTCTTTTGTTGATGCCAATATGATCACTTCCAAGGATATTATAGCTCAACTTTAAGTTTGGGTAAATTAAAAAAAATAAAAATAAATAAAAAGCCATGAACGCGACGACGATAGTAGCAAATGTGAAAAATTTGAAGATGGACTACCTTCAACATACTCAACCGCTTTGATATAGAGAAAAACTTCAAACTTCTTTCGAAACCATGAGTATTCCTCGAAAAACAACATCACAAGAAAGGGAAAATAAAACAGTTCAAAACAAATTAACCAACTTCTTTGGATCTATGCAGGAACAAAAAAAAAAAAAAAAAAAAAAGAAGAAAGAAAAAAAAAAAAAACTACACGAAGCAAGATTGCATGATTTTTCATGATTTTCTTCATGAACTTACGAGCACTTGGTTGTAACTGGGGATGAACCGATAAGCAAATTGGCTGATTACCGATTATCAATTAATCGGCTTATGAAAATCGGCCGATTAATCTGCTGAGCCGATTAATGATCATTATGATTGTTTTTAATAATACTAATTTCACCATCACTGTTTTTTTTTGTCTGTTTTTTACAATTCCAATTTCAGAAATACGTAGTTACTTATTTATTTCTGAGAGAATATTATTTTCCCATTTTTTTTTAATTTTCTCAAAATAATTTCTAAATTATATCAAATTTCTTTGAACCAATTTTATATTATTGTCAATAACATTACATTAACACGCAAGAAATTAAACTTAAAATTAAAAAGGCGCTTCAATTTAGGAGAGCTCTTAATTTAAATTTATTTTTCAATTATAATTAGAAATTTAATTTAAGACTTTTATTCTTTGAAAAGTAGAGATTTTCTAAAAGTATATGCTAATGAGAAAAGTGTATGTACATGAAAATGTTGTCTGTATTTGTATATTTATTCAAAATAGGAAACTAAAATTATTAAATCATTTTCTCAACTGAGAGGATTTTTTTACATATATATATTTCTTCTAATTTCTTGTTTTGTTTTTACTCACTACACTTTCGTACTACATGTTACACTTGTGTTTGAAAAAAAATATTTATTTATTGTTTATAAATTTATTCATCGTAGTTTCTTGTAAGCATCCTTGAAGTAATTTTATTAAAAACATGTTTTCGCCGATTGATCAGAAAAATTTGACAGATTATAATTGAAATGAATCCATGTTTTCGCATTTCAATTTAAAAGTTTAGGAATTTAACGGAGGGTTACCTTTAAATAATCCATTCAGTTTTATGCATTAAATGAACTATTTGTTTTGTATCTATTAACTCGTTACACTTTCATACTGCATGATATAGAAGGGATTGTAGAAAATTGCTTTATTAACTGTTAGTAAATCTATTTACCATAGTTTCTTGGTGAAAGTATACTTTAACAAAGTACATAAAAAAATAGCCGATTAATCGGAAAAATTTAGCCTATTATTAATAATCGGCAAGGGAGCCGATTATAGCTGATTAATCGGTGCATCCCTAGTTGTAACTAGCAAATATACAGGTCCCTTTGCCCTCGGTATAAACGAGCTCGACTGTACCATTTAATTACTCGGAAAAAAGAAGGCAAATGCTGTAACAATATTTATTAGAAGTGTAACGGAGTTAATAACTAAAGAACCAAAACAAACATGAAATTGAGAGGAAAAGAGCAGAGGGAAGTGAACTCTCACTTTTACGTCGCCTCATTTATGCGCCTTTTTCACTTATAGTACGATTTTGAATGGTCCCACACATTCCATATCAAAATAATGATAATATCATTCGTTTATGCGTCGCTCTAAAGATAAATATTTCACTTATACGCCGAATTTTCCCTAAAATGTAAACAATTTAATTTATTTTCCTTAAAAAAATAAGCATTTTTCTTCACTTTCCTCTTTAATCTTTCGCCTTTATTGGTCACAGAAGGCATTTTTCCGCATGAACTAGAGTTCGGAGAGGGACAATTATCTATTATGCATCGTTTTAAAGGGAACAGTTTGTAATTAGGTATGCCACAATTTTTGTACTCTCTTTATCATTATAGTTACGTTACAGCAATTGCCAAACCGTAGTAATTCGTCACTTTTCTATAGAAGCATTCTTATTCATTCTGTCATTAGAAACTATGTTGCGTTTTAGTCCTTTAAATAGGCTTGTTCATTTATACGTCTCTCTCACTTATGCGCTTTTTTCTGTTGGTCCCTCGGGCCGGCGTACAAGTGAGAGTTCTAGAGAGATAGAGAAAAGAGTGGGGCATTATCTGCTATACCTGCGTGAGACACTACAGCCAAATCACTGGATTTTGAGAAGAATAAGGAAACAAAAAGTGAGCAATGGCGAACTAGTCTTGAATCTTGATTGAACATTATTTTAGAAAAAAGAGTAATAGACTTCAGAAGAATTTTCAGGTAGAATTAGAAAAATTAAAATATTTTTGTTCCAGAACCAGATTTCGAATATTTTTAAATTATTAAACTGAAACAACAAAGAAAGAGGCAGACAAAGCGATAGTATTTTCATGTTCTTTTAGCTGGAAATGAGAAGTAATAAGATACACCATACGGGTTATTTTGCAGATAGTTCTGAAATCAATGCATATCAAACTGTTAAAAAATGAAAATTCTTTACTCAGCAATGTTATTTATAATTAAATCTGCTTACTACTCCATTTATGAAAACTCTTAAAAGTGGATTTCATGCCTCCTTTATAAAAGCGCAATGAATGATTACTTTGTGAGGAGCTAGCAGGTAATATATAAATTTATATTACGTGACAGAAAGTGTATGCGTGTGAGTGGATTAAAGATAGAGGTAAATTGTAGAAGGAGGTCACATTTTCGTCAGCATTCTGTCAAAGAGAATTACTATAGCCTTCTATAATCACCTCGTACTCCTCTTATAAATCTTCTATAGAACAAATTGCAACTCTATGTTGCCTTTAGAAGATACACGAAGTCAGCTTTACTTGAAAGAATCTTTCAAGCATTCTTATACTTAAGAGCCTCATTCATGTAAGGCTTTCTATTGTTTAATAGCTTACTTTAGATAAAACCCGATATTAGAAGAATTCTGAAATATTTCTTCTTTTCGAGAATAAGGGAAAAAAAATTCTGCTGCTAGGCGAATGAAATTTTATTCTTCACGCATCGCTAGCACAAAGCTCTGATTAATTACATATTTTCTAGTTGGATATTTATCTATAATGAATAAAAGCGTTGTGATGGCGCTAGTTGCTTCAAAATATTTACATTTTATTTATCTGAACCATTGTGTTTCATTTTGAAAAAAATCTATGATTATTGTAATTGCCTCAATTTTACCCATTCGTTGAGAAATAATGTAAATTTTTGAATTTTCAAGCAAAATAATTGTAAAGCACAAATAACAGTAAAACCATAGCAACTGCAAAATACAAAATATGAACTCTCGTGGGATTTATTACCCAAAACTAGCATTATAAAAAATATTTATTAAACAAGTAATAAACTTTTGAATTTTGAGATTAGGATTAAAAACTAAAAACAAAAACTTTTCTATAAATTTCAATTTTAGAAAAAAAAAATCCGGAAATGGTTTGTTTACACGGTTTGCCCTCTTATTATGAGGTGCAACAAAACTAACGTATTAAAACAGGTTTTCGCACTTCATAAATCTACTATATGCACTTGAAAAAAATCCCTCCCCCTCCATTGCCACACAATCTGTACGAGCCTATCTTAGAACTTTTTAACACCAAACCTACTGTTCACCCCCCCCCCCTCTTCCTGATGATTTGAAGATGACCTTGCGCAGTGAAACGCAGATAACACTTTTGTCATCCTCACTTTTACCTCTCCATTTTTTCTTTTCAGAAGGAAAATAAACTTAAATGAAAAATGATCAAATTAACTTTGTGCTACAATACAATTGCAGTTAAAAATCCTCGAAAATGAGCATTAACTTTATGAGAGTGAGGTAATAGTTCAGGAAGTTTAGTAAATCTGAAAACATTGACTGAATCTCTTCACACGCAATTTACTCATCCTGTCAGCCCAGCGCATGTGCTACTAACATTTGAAGATATTACTAAGCATTCGCCGGTCAACTTGTTGAGAATCACTAAGTTCGAAAATTTGGATAAACTAATCGCCCTATGTGAAAAAAGACCTTATGCCCTTCATAAACGTATTTGGCCCTATGAATCATTGGTAGACTTACAGCTTAAAGTAAGCTCCAAATCTCTGAGACAACTGATCGAGCAGCTACTCGTATATTGCTGAAACTCGAATTCCAGAAGCAAATCGTTAGAGCAACTTGGTTTGTCGTCGTCGCCAGTTTCGTGTTGCATACTAGTGGTGTATTCATTTCGGAGTAATTTTTTAAAGGTGAGTTTACTTCTTTAGTTGAAAATTCTTATTTACATTTTCTAAGAAATCTATCGCTGCTGTAGCTTTTTATCTCTTACTTGTAGAGGTGGGTTATCTTACACGCTGGATGAAGTAGAGTTTCACATTCAAACGTTTTGTAATGTTTACATGTATGGATTTTATATGTATGTGTGTCACTTTTACTATACCGTTTCAGTTGTATTTATATAAATAAATTACACAAAAATCATCGGAATGTTTTCCATTTTAATTTGCTAAATTTCGTGGAGTGTGCAAGAACCGAAATGTTGGGATTACCAGCAGCCAACATCACATCTTACGTTACAAAAACATCACCTCACTAGTTAAGGAGTAAAATCATTTAAAATGTATTTCATCGTTTTCATAGCTTGAACAAATTTTTAGTTCACTATTGCGAACTGCGTTCTGATTTTGAAAATAAAAAGAGCATTGATAAACTGGAACAATCAACTTATAATTTTTGATATAAAATTTACTCTAGAATGATTGATTTTTCAAATTTGAAAACAGTGAATTTTTGAAGTAGCTTACAAGCCTCAAAACTGTACGTCTGCTTCATAGACATGCAATAGTATACTTTGAAATACGAATTCTATAAACCCGCGTTTTCCAACTTTTTTATCCTTGCATACTACTTATGGTTATGGGTGATTCTCTGTAAACTGGTAATTGGCTGTCCGAACTGAGTATTTTAAAAATAATAAAGTGCAATAAAGTAATTATCGCTCTTAATACAAGTAAAGCATTAATACTTTGTGGCCCAATTGTATTTGGAGTGATAACAATTTAATATTTTTTCTAGAAATTATCTAAGCTCCAAAAACACAGTCCCCTGGCTGTCCCAATCCCATAGTCTAATTGTTAAAGATAGTATTTCAAAAAACCTATTAACACTACATAAATTTGGCAATTAATATCTAAAAATAGAATAATGAAGCTATATTTTTCTTATGAAATAAGGTATAATTACGTATTTCTAAACTTAAAATTGTCATGCAAATTCTGACCGGAGTTTTTTCAAACAGTCCCCTGCAACAAATTCAAAACTGTAATATTAAAAATCTATAACTTTTGCAAATTCTTTTTGGCATGAAGTTTAAAGTAATCAGTGTGAATTTGCCGAAATCGCCGAGAACGGTGTTGAAACGCTACTTTGCTTAGTTTGAGAGCCACATTTGTGATGAAAGTATGCATCAGGGTCGTTGCGAAAACAGTCCTCTGGGAAGTGATTTTATTAATGTCAATTAATTTAATTATGAAACATATTAGTTATTATGTCCACGATTTGTGCCTAAATTTATAGGTAGTCTCGTAACTAAATATGTTCCAATAGTTTTGCAGATATTACGCAACAAAGAGCAAAAACACAGTCACCTGGCACAGTCCCCTGCCTAGTTATACTAGGCGGGTTCTTCAATTGGCTCTCTTTCAAACCAAAGTAATAGATTTATTTTCTGAACAATAGTATTATAATTATACGAACATTTCAAAAAACCGTGCCCGGACATATTTCGTGCGAAAAATGACGAGTTTACAGAGAATCGCCCTTATACATCATGCTAACTTCTACCATTTCGCAAAAAATGATTGTATTTCATCAATTTTTTTCCTGAGAGCTTGTTTATTTACATTATACGTTTCATTAGGATGACCTTGAATGTTCATTACATAATGAGGACATTTCATTGAAACATGCCTAAACGTCATGGCGAACTATAAGCCACTGAAACTATGAATTCACTTAGGGGCGATTCTCTGTAAACTCGTCATTTTTTACGCGAAATCTGTCCGGGCATGGTTTTGTGAAATGTTCGTATAATTATAATACTATTGCTTAAAAAATGAATCTATTACTTTGGTTTGAAAGAGGGCCAATTGAAGCGTGTGTTTTTCTGATAAATTGTGAAGTCCCCCGCCTGATATAACTAGGCAGGGGACTGTGCCATGTGACTGTGTTTTTGCTCTTTGTTGCGTAATCTGCAAAACTATTGGAACATAATTATTTACGAGACTACCTATAAATTTAGGCACAAATCGTGGACAGAAAAACTAATATATTTCATAATTAAACTAATTGACATTAATAAAATCACTTCCCAGAGGACTGTTTTCGCAACGACCCTGATGCATACTTTCATCACAAATGTAGCTCTCAAACAAAACAAAGTATCGTTTATACACCGTTCTCAGCAATTTTATCAAATTCACACTGATTGCTTTAAACTTCATGTCAAAAAGCATTTGCAAGAGTAACAGATTTTTTTATTGGAGCTTTGAATTTGTCTCAGGGGACTGTTTGAAAAATCTTCGGACAGAATTTACATGACAATTTTACGTTTTAGAAATACGTAATTAGAACTTATACAATGAAAAAAATATAGCTGCATTAATTTTATTTTCAGATATTAATTGCCAAATTTATGTAGTGTAATAGGATTTTTGGAATATTACCTTGAAGTGTTAGACAATGCGATTGGGACAGCCAGGGGACTGTGTTTTTACCACTTTGATAATTTCTAGAAAACAAAATTAAATTGTTATCGCTCCAAATACAATTGGGCCACAGAGTATTAATGCTTTACTTGTATTAAGAGTGATAATTACTTTATTACACTTTATTATTTTTAAAATACTCGGTCTGGACAGCCAATTACTAGTTTACAGAAAATCGCCCTTAGATAAAATTATACATCAATATGTTTGTTAAAAGTTTCATATTTATCTACTATTTTGTCATATTTCGTATATAAATTATTTTAATAGAAACACAAAAATGTAAAAATCTAGTTATTATGTTTTCATGTAATAAACTATTTATAAAATAAATTTATTCAGGTTCTTGCGCTTGTTTCCAAAAATGGATTTTTTAAAAAAAATATTGATGACTAACGGCTAAAATTATAAGTGCGTTGTAAAGGGGGAGAGGAAAAACACCCCCCAGATATCGAGGGTCGAATTTTCAATCATCAACGGGCAAATCAGTGGCTCATTTACCGTATTGTAAACGTAGCAATTGCGGGGTCTCCCGTGATGGTAGGGGGTCTTGTAGTAGTTAGAAAAATGGCATTATCAATTTTTTTTTGTCGTGTGCCAGCCAGGCTGGCAATTTTGGGGTGCGCTACTTCACTTTTCCAACTGTACCGTTATTTGGTGTGAAGTCCGACTTCCACAGTACACGCATGCCATAGGTACCCGTTTATAGGGTAGGCAACCTTTCACACAACAACACATTCATACAAAGAAAGGACAAGGACAGGAGAGAGAAAGCACATCCATGCCCAAGCCGGGACTCGAACCCGGTGCCACACCATCCACGGCAGACTACTCTGACCGCTAGACAAGGTGGCCGGCGCCATTATCAATGCTTTACATAATTCCGTGATGGACAAAGGGGCCCTCAAAAGTGCATTACGACGGGCTCTTAAACTTGTAAATTCACCACTGGTACAAATTAACACATCTACTGTATAATATTATGAATGAAAACAATTTTTATGACTTAGAAGAAAAACAGCTTTATTGGTATTTTTTGATTTATTTAGTTTTTAATGTCCGCCATTACTAATTATTCTTCGTGTACTAACGATTAACAACTAGCGTACCTCTAAGAATACGCGTGCTGGTTGGGAAACGCTGCTATAAGCAGTAAACAGCAAAATTTTATGCATAAATCATTTTTGTAGTGGTCTTTTAATCTTGCCGAAAGCAATAAGATAATGGTATATGTACTGCCGAAGCGAGTACGTAAGATAATGACCATACCAACTAAAGCAAGTGATTATGAAAATTAATTTCTGAGAAAGAGAAACGCCTGTATTTTATTCACTTCGTAAATTAAATGCAAACGAGTTATCAGTTTTTTTCTCACTCGTTTAATTACAATACAGTGCATTAACAGATATTGCTTTGCGCATAAGGGCACCGAAGTTTCGCTAGTGCACTTATGTGAAAAAGACATCGAAAATAGCACGAAATTCTGTAGAAAGGATATATATCTAGTAGGGTGGCCAAAAAAGTTTTTCTATTTTCGATGATGGGTTGTGCAAAAAAGGTACCATTTATGACACTAAGTCCATAAACAAAATTAGAAAATGGACGATTTCTTTCTTGTAAATGTGTAGACATTTCAGCAAAATGATGTTTTTAGCAAATGATGTTTACTAGTATGATGCCAAATGAGGTTTTCTTTTCCCATTTTTGTTGATTGCTAGTGTCGCTTTGTTGACGATACTATTGGTGGCACAAAGTTCACGTTAAAATTTGATGTGTGTGACTGTGGAATAGTTGAAATAGAATTTCTGTCAAATTCTGCTTTTTTTATTTTTAATTAAATTTCAGCAAATATTTCTCGTACTGTATGTGGCCGTATTTACCTGTTATAATGATATAGATTGCAAAATATTCTGTCTATAAGATAGTTCAATTCGCAACCTGTACTTTCTAGAGAATTAAAGCAGGCTGTAATCAATGGGTCAGAAAATGCTTATTATGGAAATCCCGAGAACTTAGCATTAGCAACGGTGACTAACGAAAATCATTGGCTTGGAAAATAATTTGAAAATGCGGCAGTTCAAGGAAGACATTGATTTTCAGAGTGCAAGCTTTAAATGTTTCAAAACGGAGCTTTAAGACTGCAGGAAGCAGCGAATGCAGCTTCTTGTTCTTCACTAATATCAGCGAGCCTTCAATTTGGGTGAAGTCTTTGCTCAGAAGAAGTTAACGGAAGTTAAGTATGTGGATCTGTTTCAGAAGAAGTTATGATCCGTTTATCAAATTAAAAGTAAGCTGAGGAAGTAACAATTGGGAAAATGATAGACTCAACAATGAAATTTTGTGGTAATGTGTGGAAGAGATGCCTTCCTCAGAGCAAAACTACAATGAAAGAAATGAAAATGCCGAAATGTAATTGAATCGGCAGTTTCAAGAAGGGAACAAATCCAAAAAGTAGTTTTTCGAGAAATCGAAAAAAACCTTCTAAAATACTGAATTATTTTTTTATTTTTTTCTGATTCATTTGTAGCATTATCTACCTTTAAAGTAATTGGATGTATTTTACATTTTGAGTTTATCCATTGTATGTAAGGATTTACGGGCCATCAAAGTCGTTGGATTTGTTCCCTTCTTGAAACTAATGCGATGGTATAGGGATTTTCAAGTAAAACAGCTTACAGGTATGATGTTTGTTTGAAAAAGTCCTTGTTTAATGAAAGATTATTGTAACAATATTTAAAAAAATTGATTAGGACAACAAAATAATCAAAAAATATGTTTATTAAACATGGATGACATATTTGCGAACTTTCACTAAGAAATTTCAAAACTGAATTTTTTATCAAAACAAAATAGGTAGGTTATGATAGAATTTGTTATCTAACCAAATGATAAAGATTCACGGCAACAGTGCTGCTCCTTAGCCTTAGGTTTGCGTAATTAGTTGGAAGAAGGGAACAAAGACCTGACTTGTTCCATTCATCCATCAACTCACAGATTTAAATGCTCCGTCAATCAATGTTGGAGGTTGATTTTTGTTGGTCTTCGTTCCCTTCTTCAAACTGCCAATTCAATTCAAAAGATGAGTTTGATTGAAAAGTGAAGCAAAACATTATGAATAAAGCGGTTGGTGAAATAGCGGGCAAAACTTACTACAGTGAACTCTCACTTATACGCCGCCTCATTTATGCGCCTTTTTCACTTTTACGACAATTTTGAATGCCCCCAGCACGTTCCATAGCAAATTAATGATAGTATCATTCGTTTATGCGTCGCTCTAAAGATAAATATTTCACTTATGCGCCGAATTTTCCCTAAAATGTAAAAAATTTAAATTAATTTCCTTAAAAAAAAGCATTTTTCTTCACTTTCCTCTTTAATCTTTCGCCTTTATTTCACACGGAAGGCATTTTTTCCGCATGAACTAAAGTTCGGAGAGGGACAATTATCTATTATGCTTCGTTTTAAAGGTAACTGCTTGTACGAGTAATTAGGTATGCTACAATTATTTGTTTTCTCTTTATCGTTGCAGTCCCCAAAGCAGAATACTTTGTGATGTTCTGCAACGTAAAATCATTTGACCAAAATTGTTCTGCAGGTACTTTAAGTACTGTACAGTGTACAGTACACGTAAAACATGACCGTTTTCAAAAACTATGATCCTGAAATCAAAACGGTTTCATACAGGACTATGAAAGGAGTATTTGTTCAGTACTCAGTCTTACTGCAGAAAAAAGTCTGAAATTAAAATTCCAGCCACACATTCTTGACAGAAAATGTAAAACCTTCACTATGTCTGCTCCTCCAACATCAAAGAGCTCTGAATGCTTTGACACCGCATTAGAAGCAATGTTTTCACTCAAAATAACAGCACATGGCTAATAATGAGACCAAGTCTCAGAGGCTTAAGGGGCATAAAACTGATGTAGTCAAACATAATTTTCTGCAAATATATTTTTACAAAACATGTAATTTTGTGCAAGTTCTGCAGATTTTGTCCAGCTTAAAGTAAATTTAAAGTTCCTGCAAATGTCGCAAAAAATTGACTTTTTGATTTGCTGTCTAATAAGCATAATTTGCAGATTTTTTTTTTTCTAATTTGAAGAAATTGTTCTGAATTTCTGCAAAATTGTATCTTTAGTTAGAAAATTGCTTTATCTGCAGAAATTCTACAGATTTCCGCAGAAAATGTTCAGAATTTTCCCTCAAATATGAACAGAATTGTTCTGCAGTTCAGATATCTGTTCTGCGACGTACGTTCCAAATTTAGCAGTATTCTGCTTTGGGGGTTGCAGTTAAGTTACAGTAATTGCCAAAACTGTAGTAATATATCACTTTCATATAGAAACATTCTTATTCATTCATTAGAACCTATGTTGCGTTTTAGTAATTTAAATAGGCTTGTTCAGTTATAGGTCTCTATCACTTATGCACCTTTTTCTGTTGGTCCCTTTTGCCGGCGTGTAAGTGAGAGTTCACTGTATGTATAGTTTATCCCTGGGTTGAAAGCTCTGGATTGTTTTGTGGGTTTTGAAAGCAAAATAAGATGAGAGCTGTGCAAACTTTTCTAATAACATTCTAAGCATTTAACCTTTAATAGTAATTAAAATTTAATTTATAACGCACTATATATCAAAAAACTAAAAATGCAGATCATTTGGCATACAATGCAATTATAGTAAAGTGCATCAATACTTCATCGAAATTTGTTACATATATATTTCTATAAATTAGTTCAGCATTTCTCGTTACATGTAGTTTTACACTATAGTGCTTTATAATAATTGTACATGATAGATCTTGAAGGATTAAATTTAGTGACACCGACGGATTTTTTAAACTCATTCTAACATATGAGGTAAATCACATAGTCAACTTCATATTCTTGTTCAAATTAAACTAAAATGTCTTAAGAGTATAAGCATAATCTTTTGTACTCGTGAGTGTATGACTTAATTTGGGTTTATTTTGAAACAGCA
The DNA here is from genome assembly GCA_038373865.1 of Uloborus plumipes. Taxonomy (NCBI): domain Eukaryota; kingdom Metazoa; phylum Arthropoda; class Arachnida; order Araneae; family Uloboridae; genus Uloborus; species Uloborus plumipes. Next base: position 2,369 of record JAXGGA010012100.1, on the reverse strand, counting down.
TTCCATTTTTAATGATTTCCCTAAGATATATAACTAATACAGTTGAAATATTAGTGTTCGCAAACAAATGTGTCAAAAGATAAAAATAAATGAAACACAAAGAGCATTCTGATTTTCTGTAGTAAATTTAATTTCAAAAATCTCTTTATACAAGAGTCTATTCCATACATTGCTTACAAAACGGATGATTTATACATATTTATGATTTTACTTTGTGTTTAAAATACATTATTTCAAAAATTGCTAGAAACTAATTTTGTGTACCAAACGTAGTTATAAATAATGAATTTAATTTTTAGCACAAAATCGTTTTTCAAATTATATTTTATTTTATAAAGTAACACACACCTAATGCCAGATAAAAAAGTCAACGAAGAGTAAAAACATCACATGAAAATTTTTATTGATAGAGAGCGATACGAACTGCTGAAAATGTGCTTGAGTTTATTCAACACTGTTCGCGTTGCACCGAAGAATAAGTTTTCCTTCTTGCTTTCTTCAAAACTAGTACAGCTATTAGCACAACCACCATCAAGACGCTTATTGCCACTCCAATCCCAACAGCTACAGGCCACCATTTAAAGGAATTGTTCCCATTATTTTCAGACTCTTCTTCACTTTTACTCATTTTTTCAGACATTTCTTTCAGTGTATTCCCATCAGTTTCATCGTTATCTTCTACGTGATCAAACACTTCTCCATCATCTTCAATTTCATCTACGGTGGTGTCTTCTGATCTGCTTTCAAACGTGGAAATTTCGATCTCGGGTTCGTCTGGGTCTTCAACTAACGTTTCTTCTCCCTTTTTGCTGCTGAAACTTCTGATAACTTGCTCTCGCATACCAAATGTAGCTGAAACTACGTTGAACTTTGAAGACGCTTTTCCAGTTTCATCCTTTGCTCTTACTGCAAAATATATGGTCCAAGCTTCCTTTTCCTGACTTATGAGATCTTCGGGAATTTGAATAGTGAATATTGTTTTCTCACCAGGTGCGGTTGGTGTAAATGATCCATTGGTTATTGACGTTTCGTTAATGTGATATCCATTTTCAAAATCTGATAGTAAGTCTTCATGATTTTTGCTCGCTCTCATTGTCAGTGATGAAACTGTTAAAAAGAGATTTTTATAGAATGAGTAAATGATGAGAGAGTTATAAATTACAAAAAAAAAAAAAAAAAAAAAACTTAATTTGTTTTATATGAAGCAAATACACCCACAGCTCGATCATGACATCCTGAGACCGCGGTTTTATCCTTATTTTGGGCTCCTCAGTTAGGAATAGCCAATAATCGAGCTGGAGGCAGATATGTTCTTATTGTAGCCAAGATTGCCCTCAAACTGGTACATAAAATGAATTTACCTCACCTGTTTCACATGACCAGATAAAATTTACTTTATGGAAAATCGTTTATTCTATTTGTTTAGAAACTTTAAAATAATATCTCCAATAACAAATTGAAACATCGAAATGAAACAGCTAAAGGGATCTCATATTGAATGATAGTAGTATGATTGATCAAAATTAATCAATAATTGTAATTATGGACAAAAATGACTGTAAGGATTTATATTAGATGAATTAAAAAATAAAGTAATTATTTTAAAAGATTTTTATTTCGACGAAAGTTCTCTTTTTGAAATAATATCAATAAGCGTCACGTTTCAAAGGCCAAATGCAAAAAGGTTGATTTTCTCAAATAAGAGGACTTTAGAGCAGTCGTAAATTATATTATGATTCGATTGAAATTATGTATTCAGTTAAGATTTTACATTTGCATTTTCAGACAGGACCAGGGAACTGGTTAGAGAAGTTAGGATTGTAATTAAGATTCAAATTTATTATTGAATTATGCATTTCTATGTTATTTACCGAAATCATCTTAAATTAGCTCAACTGTTTGTGTAAATGTTGACTTGAAAATTCTTAATCTTATTTAGTAGCAAGTGGACAGAAGGTCCGGATATAAAACAATTCAGTTATACTGCAACATTTTCATTTTTAGTTCCTGCTCTATCCAGTAACTTTCTTTTAAATTTCAAAACAAGACGCTGTTTTCAGCTGATTTGCCGGACGAAATATTAGTGAAAATACTCTCATATTTCTGAACAGTGCATATAGTTTTAAAGACAAAGCAATTATCTTAAAAATAAAAAGAGCCATACCAAAATATCGTGCTCCGTTCCAGATATAAAGCAATTTATTTATTTTTGAAAATACACTGGCGGAAAAAGAAATCCCAACACCAAGAAAGACTTGTGTTAGATAAACGAAATTTGGTAGGCGTGTTTATACAACTGAAAGATGACATCGATTGAAATTTCGTGTTCCGCGCATAAGTGTGGCGCAGCTGGCGTCACTCAGAACATG
>JAXGGA010012099.1:0-39954 GCA_038373865.1 Uloborus plumipes | reverse complement strand
AAAACAGTTGTTTTTCACTAATAAAGCAAATTTTTTTTGTAAAAAAGTGTAAAAATTGCAAATTTACAGTAATAAACTGTAAAATTTCTAATTTTACACTAAAAAACTGCAAAAAAATTCTTCTCTTACACTAATGAACTGTAAACTAGTTGCTTTACAGTAATAAGCTGTAAAATTGCTAATTTTGAAATTTATTACTGTGCATTTACAGTTTTAAACTGGAACCTCTGCTGCTAGTATTATACTGTTGTTTTCACAGGATAATACAGCTAATTTTGTGGTAATAAACTGTAAAGTTTTGGCACTAAACTGTAAAATTGCTGCTTTTCAGTCATAAACTGTAAAATTAGTAATTTTACATTTTATTACTGTGCATTTTACATTTTAAACTGGAACTTCTGCTGCCAGTATTATACTGTAAAACAGGGGCGGATACAAAGGAGGGGCGATGGGGGCGATCGCCCCTCCCTTGAGGGACTCTTCTTCAGTAGTTTTTTGGACTTTAAAGTTTAAAAAAGACAATTTTAGATAATCTTCGATGATACTATGAGAATTGGTTGGGACTTGGGGCTCTGATCTGGAATTTTTTCGAAATTGAAGACGGAACATTTGTAATAAACATATGTTAACCAGGATATGCGGTTAAAAAAATAGAGCAAGTCGAAAAACAAAACAATCGCCCCTCCCTTGGAACATTTCTGGATCCGCCCTTGCTGTAAAAACAAGTTTATTTTCTGCAATGTGGGAGCATTGAGACATAACAGTCTCGCATGATGTCCTGCATCATCTCGAACCATGTTAACTGTTAACACTCCCCTAATTCAATCAAACATGTAGGCTGTCTAACTTACGGTCTCAAGCGATCCCTGAAGCTACTCGACCTGTGACCAATCGGAGGATAGAGCTTTTAAGAAAATGTGATAATGGGGAAGAAGAAATCCACTGACACTCTTGCTGTGTGTGGCCGAGACTTGTCCTGTTAAAAAATGGTTCCTGAGATTCCCTCCGTGAGTGCCAACTCATATGACTGAAGCAAGGCTTTTTTTATGACAACAAAGTAGGTAATAATTTTTTTTAAGTGACAGTTCACTACAATTTGCTATTGTATGCACTCCTGATGGTTTGAAGGCTTATATTCAAAAACTAGCAAATTAATTTTCAGATACGTGAATTTTATTCTGTAACACCCTCCTCTTATCCATTTATATTATTTTTTGCTCATAAAACCTTTTCAGAAGCAGAAAATTTTGAACGAAAATATTTCAGCCTCATTTCTTAGATGACGTTAAACTGCGCATTTTTCTTCAACCAAAACATCATGCAACAACTCCATGCACTGCAATTTCATTTCACTCCATTTCTATTTGCAGAATATGTGCTGTAAACTTCCTGCACAAACCTGCACGAGATTTATATCTTCCATCTAGCTAAAACATGTGTTCCCATTGAAAAATAGCTTTAGAGCGCCATCTGGTGTTCGCATGCGAAAATCCCATTACGACTCCAATTGTTGTTTGTGTTCTCCCTCTCATTATTCTTTTCCCCGGGATGTCTTGAGAAAGTGGAATGCCAGGAGAAAAATAAAAAAAATACTGAGGAAGCAACTGACATGTTTATTTCTTTGAGTGGTGTTTCTCCACCTGATATAAAAAAGACATATTTTGGGAACCGTATCCCATTCTTATTGGAGGCTCGCAGGAAGCGAAATAAATTATTCCAGAGTTAAATTCTTTGGTATAGTTAAAGTGTAACCCCAAATGCATAAATTTTGGAATAAATCCAGAAAAAAAAAATATTAGGTTGCATTGTTTACTCGTATGTATGAACTTCCGAAAAAATGAAAAAATATGTTCTTTTTTTTTAATTAAAAAAAATGATTTAACACTTACAATCATTATTTTTAAGCACAAGAAAACTTCGAAAAAATAAAAAATGATACTTCAAATCACAATACCTAGGTTTCTTATATTCAACAGTGGTTCTCAACGGGGGCGATACCGCCCCCGGTGGGCGGTGGGAAGATGTTGACGGGCGGTGAACATATTTTGGGCGGCAGGGGGGCGTTGGACATTTTTTGGGCGGTAAGGGGGCGGTGGGTATATTTTGAAATGTGTTTGAAAAGAGCATGTTTTGGGCATGGGGGCAGGAAATCTTCTGCTTTTATATCGTCAAAGGATAGCTTTAACATTTATTTTCTTGGGTTAATCCCCGAACCCTGATCTTTCTCCTAATGTCATGAAGGACAGCCTAAAATTTGCCGATATCATTTGAATTTCAAAAATTGTTTTTGAGGTGGGTGCTTTCTTCTAAAGCGTAACTACCTAAAATAGCCAAAAAATGTGTTTTATTGAAGTTCACTGGAACATTTTCGATGAAGGGAGAGAGTCTCGAACTACTCGCCTCTTCTCCAATCGTAACCAAACAGAACCTAAAGCGTTTTTACTAGTTCAGTTTCTAAAAATGTCTAGACGAGATCCACCTGACTTTACAGACTCTTTGTGCCGTGGTGTTGCTACAGACTCTTGTGCCTTTACAGACTCTTGTGCCTTTGGTGTTGCTAGGGGGATGCTTTAGCATCCCCTTAGCAACACCAAAGATAACTAACAATCGCATTCCTCAGAGTTCAGTTCCTCAGTTTGCGCTTTTTATACTTCGTTTTCAGAAAACGCTGGAAATAGCTCTGATTCCGTAACATTGTTGAACTTAGCCTTAAATTAACTTCAATTTTGAAAAATCATTAAGAGAAACCTCTTTCTCCCTAGTTAACGTTGTCAAAAATTGCCTAAAATCGCATCAGTTTTCACCTGGGGTGGACTCTGAACCCACGAAACCGAAACCTAAGATTGAAGAAACTGAATTTTTAAGACTTCGTTTTCCAAACTAATTTCGTGGGATACCCTCAATATCTCACCGCCATCTCTACTCTGATGTAGCTAAGGTATACTTATAACTCTTGTAATAGTAATAAATTACTCAAAAAGAATTTCTTTGAAATTAACCTTATTTCAGTTTTTTTTAATTAAAACTTGATTTATAATCTTTAAGGGTGACAAGTATGGGTCATAATTTCAAGTCTTTGTCGCTCCTGGGAAAATTAGAAGGTCCAGCTTTGTTATTGCCCTTCCACAGTAAAATCCTATATACGTACGAAATAAATAGGGGATGTGTATTGTATAGTTGCAAGTAAATAAGAACAACACTGTACACAATGTTTGGAATCGGACAGGTCAAGGAACTATTTGAACGTAGTGTACACTGCTCGACATTGAAAATGCAACACCAAGAAGGAGTGGTCAGAAATTCATGCAAATTTTACCGTAGACGCACGTCACTGAGTTATGCAAATGATATGAAATGCGCAGCTCTCCGACGCACGTGAAGTAAGATATAAGAGAATGAAGTTGAAAAGTGGGCTATGTTCATGTTGATTTTTCTGCCAGACTAATTATCGGAAAAATTTGGTTTTTGTCTCGAAGGATACGTGTGATAGGAGGAAATGCCACGCCGTCCTCAACGAAGACACTTCCAGCATATAGACGACTTTACAAGGGGTATGGTGATCGGACTGAGAAGGGGAGGTTGGTTCATACGTCAAATTGCAGCTGATACCCACATGGATGCAAGCACTGTGCATCGGCTGTGTCGGAGATGGTTGGAAAGAGGAAATGTAGCCACATTGAGGGGTGCAGGTGCAGCCAGAGTGACGTCAGACCGCTTGGATCGACGGATTCACCGACAAGCTGTGGCGGACCCGCAAGTCACTTGTACGTCGATTCTGCAGCACGTGCAAGGTACCCTGGATGTTCCTGTGTCGACCAGAACCATTTCCCGTCGACTGGTTGCACGTGGCCTGCAATCACGGCGCCCGCTAAGAAGACTGCCATTGGCCTCACAGCACAGACTCCAACGTTTGGAATGGTGCCGGACCAGAGCGACGTGGATGGCAGAATGGCAAACCGTAGTGTTCTCAGATGAATCCCGCTTCTGTTTGTCCAGCGATAGTCATCGCATACGTATGTGGCGTCGACGTGGAGAAAGATCGAATCCGGCAGTAACTGTGGAACGCCCCACAGCGCGACAACGTGGCATAATGGTTTGGGGAGCTATTGCATACAATTCCGTATCAGCTCTAGTTCGTATTCGGGCGGCACTATGACGGCCCAACGATATGTAGATAATGTACTGCGGCCGGTGGCAATCCCCTACCTTCAGGGTCTGCCAAATGCAATTTTTCAACAGGATAACGCCCGGCCTCACATTGCTCGAATCAGCCAACATGCTCTACGAGGTGTACAGATACTTTCCTTGCCACCATACTCTCCTGACTTGTCACCAATCGAACATGTGTGGGACGTGATTGGACGTCGTTTGTAGAACCTGCCACTGCCTCGTTCAGAGGACGAACTGTGGCAAATGGTTGAAAGGGAATGGAGTGCCATCCCTCAGGACACCATCCGCAGGCTTATTGACTCCATGCCTAGACGTGTTTCTGCGTGCATCGCTGTCCGCGGTGGTCCTACTTCTTACTGAGCCGACACCGTCCTCGCTCTAAATTTTGCTTATTTATTTTGAAATAAATATCACTTATTGTTCCATGCAATTGTCTCTGTCACTTATTGTCTCTGTCTTCTTACCAAATTTCATCAATTTCTGACCACTCCTTCTTGGTGTTGCATTTTCAATGTCGAGCAGTGTAGTTTTCAAAATATATTTGTTTTCAAATAAAAATGTTGAAAACGGTGCATTTTTATTTCAAACCGTTCTCATTTACCTTAAAAATGGATCACTCATTTAATGGTCCCATTCTAGGCACTTGATTATTACTCTGAAAAAAAAGCTCGGTTTAAAAAAAAAACATTATATATATAAAAAAAAACATCAAGCATAAGTTTTTCTGCTCTATAGTCATTTTCTGACAATCTGTTTGAGCAAAATTATAGAGTTAAACCGGTCCAGAAACATGCTTTACCTCCCCTCCCCTTCCAGTTTTACGCCCGTTCTCAAAGGGGGCGTTGAAAGAATTTTCAATCATAAAGGGGGCGGTAGCTGTAAAAAGGTTGAGAACCACTGGTATAGACATATTAAAAGCCTAGGTTTAAAATTCTAGGAAAAAAGGGGGAAATATATGCGTAAAAATGTCTCATTTAACTGTTTGACTTGAAATATCAGAGCAATCTTCTTTCGGTAGATTAACTTGTATTAAATTCTGCTTGGTTAGGCTTATAAAAGATGAAATTATTTTATTCAGAATAATCACAACTATTACAATTAATCGCTGTGATAAACTGCAACGAAAAACAGAACCCAAGCGAGCTTCAATTTCACAAACCATTGACTTGATGTCAATTGGCTTCACCTCGTTGTTCATGGTTACGTAAATGCTCGAAAGGTATTTTGCGAGTTGGATACATCGATTAGTTTTGAGAGCGCGTGTTGAAGTGGAGTCTAGATGTATTAGTACTGTAATAGAATATGTTTGAATCATACACGGGGGGTTTATTGCTTTACGCTGCATTATAGGAGGAGTGAAGAGACAACTAAAATATTTTAACCAAATCTTCAAATAAAATGCTGATTTACCCCCCGTTTCAGTGTCTCACTAGAGTTTTCTTCCCCTTTTTATTGAAAAATTCCTCGAAATTCGGGAAACCGTAATGCATATACGTAACCGTGTATGTACTTTATATGAAAACTTTTAACGTATAGTATACTGATAACGTATAACGTACATTATATGATAACGTATAACGTATATTATAAGTATAACGTACACTGAACGAGAAGTAACACGAAATGACTATAACAAAAAGACCCTTCATCATAATTTTTGAAATTTTTTTGGCGGGAGGAGATACCCCTTTTGAAATTTTTTTTGGCGAGAGTATATCCCCCCCCCCCCAGGGATTCTCTCTTTTTGCTATCGGTGTTCATGATTTTTATTTTTCAGCCTCTTTTGCTTCTTAAAATAATGTTAGCGGTGAGAATATAATGCTTCTTTAGATTCCCAATGAAAATAACGGAGCTAAAATAAAGAAGAAGAACTGAAAAAAAAAAAAAAAAAAAAAAAAAAAAACGGGAGGGAGGAAGGCTTTCCACAAAAATTGGTACGTGTAGGGGAAAATGGAGGTTCTATTCGGTTTCAGAGGGATATTTTACCTAAGAATCAGCTGGAATAGTGGCAGAAGCATCTTGAAGGTTTTTTTTTGCTGTCCAGTGTAATTAATGGGTGACGGCGAACCAGTTAAAAATAGAAAGTTTTAAAATGTAAACAAAAAAAAAATAATAAAAGGAAGAGAAAAGAAGAGAAATAAAACTCCTAGCCTTATCAGGCACTGATGCAAATTTTATTTTTCCTGCTCCGTTATTATTCAGGGACGTCGCGTCGTTAAGAAACTTTCATACAGCGATGAAACGTTAAATATTACTTTTTCTATCGCTCTCTCTCTCTCCACGCGAGAGAAATAAAAGTTTCAACATCTTACATCATTTTGCAAAAGTTTAAACATCCTTTTCTCTAGGTTATGTATAGTTAAATTGCTCCAGAGGAGATTAAATATCATGGTAATTGTGTGAATAGTTTAGGCGTAGAATTTTTGTTTGCTTCGTTTCGATGCTGTTTCTTCCACCGACAATTGAACATTTTTACTCTCACTTTTTGTCAGTTAGAACGATTAATGAAAAAAAAAAATAAATAAAACAATGTAATAATAATAATAATATAACAATGTACTACTACTACTACTACTACTACTACTACTACTACTACTACTACTACTACTAATAATAATAATAATAATGATAATAATAATAATAATAATAATAATAATAATAATACTAAAAATAATAATAATAATAACAATACTAATACTAATAATGATAATAATAATACTAAAAATAATAATACTAATACTAATACTACTAATAATAATAACAATATAACAATTACAATAATAATATAACAATGTAATAATAATAATAATAATAATAATAATAATAATAATAAAATAATAGGGTGAGTTCTGGTAAGTGCGTACCCTTTTTTTCAAAGTTCATGTTCTCAAAGATGCTGCTCTGTTGAAAAATCTTGTACACTCAAAACTTTTTTTTAGTTTTCTTTCCAGATCCTTTACTAAGATTTTCAAGCATATAATATGTCAAATAAACCATAAGTATAGGTTTTGTGACCTGGTTTATGAAACCTATTCTAAGGTACGCACTTTCCCTACCTAGCGGGGTAAGTGCGTCCACCTTAAATTATGTGAATATGAGCAGGAAAAAACTTCTGGCACATATTAAATATGTTAGGTAGTTGCCTTGGGATAATACCTAATACTAGAGATCAGCACTTGCTTGCATGGATGAAACGCAATGAGTGATATCCCACGTGTCTTGCGAACAACTGTGATTTGAAGATTGAGAGAGTTGCGTCTGTGATTCTTCCTCTGTCCTTTTAATAAGACCAAGTGAGCAAATGTAAGTTGTTTTCATTTAGTAAACATCACTTATAGTCTACATAGTTTATTTTGGTTTAATACATTAATCAGTCTGTGTTTAAGCCAGGGTTCGCACTTACCCCTTCTTAAATGTAAGATGAGACATGCCAATAGCGTTGTTCTAAATGCATACCCCTATGATTTTCTTTAATTCTATTTGTATAGTAGATCATAAGGTAATCACCTGAGTGAATAATTCGTTTTTTTTTTCGTTTTTTTGAATAAATACGGTTTAATTTTTTTTTAGAATCAGCAGCAGTAAGAAAAAAACACAAAATAAAGAGCAAAAAAAGAAAATAATTGATCATGATATGATACTTGTACTTTTTTTTTCTTGTACATTGAAATAGTTTTTCACAAGGTGTTCTTAATTTTTTTAAATATAATTTATTCATTACTCCACCTTCGTTTTTTGAATCAGTTGGTTCCTTATTGAGTGTTTCACTTAATTTCATTGCTTCATTTGTTATTCTGGTTTAAATTAAGTATAGCTTATGATCGCTATTTTCAACGAAAAATTTACTAACTGATATCTAAAAGCCAATATATTTCAGAGATAATGAATAAAATTGAAATCTTATGCCGCATTCAATGTAAATATAAATACTTGATGGAAATTACGTCGGATTTATAATTAGCTTATGAAGGAGTTATAGGCAAAATTAAAGGTGAATTACGAGAGTCACATTTTCCAAGTAATGGTACACACTTGCCTCATCATAATGGTACGCATAATAGTACCCATTTGCCTCATGATAGTGGTACGCACTTGCTCCATCATAATGGTACGCACTTACCCCCACCTTACTTTAAAGAAAGGGGAAGTGCGTACCGTCATATAAACAAATTTTAGTTTAAGTATTTGATAAAAATACCCCTGGTATGTTATTAGTAGCTATTACTCAAAAGAAACAACTTGCATTTCTTGATTTCAATTGCTTGGTATGACTACAAGAGAAACTGAAACAAAACCTTCTCAATCTTTACTTCAGAGTTTTTTTGAAGACATTTAAGTTGTCTCTGATTGTGTTTCGTCTATTGAATCCAGGCCTGAATTCTACTTATTGAAATTATCATTAGACAGTTATCTAACATAGTCGATGTGTTGCAGAAGCCATTTCAGGACAGTGTTCATATAATTCCCAGTGGACGCACTTACCCCGTGGACGCACTTACCAGAACTCACCCTAATAATAATAATAATAATAATAGCAGCGGCATACGCGGACAAATCATTTCAGGGGGAGGCTGAGCCTTTTTGAGAGGAGAGAAAGGGGCTCCTCACCTCAGAAAGTGTAGCTAAGAAATGTAAATGTTATATTTAACACAGTTATTAATATTAAAGGCTAAACTATATTACATGCTGATGTATGTATTATAAGTGCATGTAAACTTAGCAGATATTCAATAGTTTTGAAAATTAGACTGAAATCAGTTAGAGTGTCATGAAATATAGTTTAACCTTTCCCAAGTAGCATCAACTCATCGGATTTTGCTCGGCCGATCATCGAACTCCTCGTAAACTGATCCCATAACGCACGATGACATCGTTCCAATCAGTATCCGAGCACGGTTTTCGATGAGCTTCTTTTCATCGGAAAGTGATATCCTTCCGATCAACTTCCCGATGAAAATAACCCGAGCATCCAAAATTGATCCTAAATTCATCGGCGTGGCACTGCACTGCTCGTAAATTGCTCCAAATCTCATCGTATTTCGAGCAAAACTCTTCGGATTTTGCTGCTCGGATTCTGTTCGGCCGATGAAACATATTGGAACAATTCCCGACGAGAACTCATCGAATCCGATCATCGGCCGATGAGAATTGCATCGGTTCGACGAATGGCCGATCATCGGCAGATGCGACCATGCTGCTAGGGTTAGCATTAATGTTAGTATTAAGTATATTACTTTTATCTTTTTAAAAAGAAAATTTTATCTAAAAGCGTATTTTTTAGTTTCCTTAACTATAAATAAATTATTTATTTATTTTTTGCACATAAAAAATTACCAGATAAGAATAATGAAACAGCCCTGAAACTAAAAGAAGAGGAACTCGAGAAACAGTAATGGAATTTCCACATGCGAGCCCTGGATGGAGTTAGGAAGTCATTTTTCAACAAAGATCCTTCCAGGGGTATTTCAGAATGAAGCATTTACTACTATACAACGCATTTGTTGTGTTGAGATCGCATTCGGAGAAATGTGGAATTATGATCATGGAGTGACCCCAAGGCTTCGCAAGAGATAAATTTTGTTTCCAGAAGTAAACACCATTAAGTAAACTGCATTAGGTTCTCTGAAATTGAGCATTGAATATTAGTAACTGGAGATAAAATTTCAACTGTGCTATAAATCTTTTGGAGCAAACACAAATTTATAAATTAAATACCTGCATCTTTAAAACAGCTTTATGGGATTCAAGAAAAGAAGCTGGTTTTATTTAAAACTTTTCTTCTGAATAAATTTGAATTGGAAGTTGAGCTTTAAATACATGTTTAAAATCGATAAAATATGGTGAGATAAAAGCTGGTTTATTAGAGGGAACAAAAAAATGCTGTACACTGCAAAAAATGAATTGTTGTTTTTACAGTATAATTCTGGCAGCCGGAGGTTCCAATTTAAAACTGTAAAATACACAGTAATAAACTGTAAAACAAGCAATTTCGCAGTTTCTTACTGTAAAGTAAGTAATTTTACAGTTTACTGCTGTAAAATTTAGCTGTTTCATACTATAAAAACAACAGTATAATACTGGCAGTAGAGGTTCCATTTTAAAACTGTAAAATGCACGGTAATAAACTGTAAAGTTGGGGACTTCGGTGGTCTAGAGGTAGCGTGTGCTCCTCGTATGCAAGAAGTCGCTGGTTCGAGTCCTGCCTTGCCCATGGTTGTTATTTCAACCTCTCTGTGCTTTAATTCCGTCCTGTGTTTGTCAAGAGGCAAGGCACATAGTATCTAGTCCTCATGTATGTCGAAGGTGATCGCTTCTATATATAAAAAAAAGAAAAAAACTGTAAAGTTAGCAATTTTACAGTTCATTACTATAAAATTAGCTGTATTATGCTGTAAAAACAACATTCTTTTTTTCATTTTAGGCGAAATACTGGTCACTGAATTTTCTTTTAAAATTAAGTTTCATTATGTTTGAAAAAGTATTGCTGAACTAGAAAAGAACATGCATCACAACTAAATAAATCCTAGGGTTAGTTGGGGTCAGTAGCGTACTTAGGAGGTGCAGCCCAGTAGAGAACTTAAGAAATTGCGCTCTTCTCTTCATTGTCACTTTGATGGGAAGTCACAGGAGGCCACTGTAACCTCCCAAAGCAAATCTTTACTCAGAAAATTTTGATTATTTGGTTTGAGCCAGAATAAACCAGAATTTTCTCTTGTTATTATTCTACTTCCTTTATTTCTTCACGAGGAAGTAAAAAAAGCGACTTTGTTCTTTATATATTTATTTCTATAACAGGTTTATTTTCAATGAAGACTTAAAAGATTTTTCCTTCTAATCATATTAATTAACTAGTACGTGCATTAACAAGGCAAGATTAACTAACGTGCATATAACATGGTTTATCAGTCAGAGATAAAAGCTTTAGCTTTTTTATTCATTCACGCATACATGTCTGAGAAAAACAATGCAATCTTTTCAAGCTTAAAGTGGGGCACGTTTGAAAAAATCACATTTATCACATGAATGAGAAATGATTGCTTGTTACTTCAAAAGCTCTTTTAAGGGATTAATCCATGATTGCAATGCCTCAACATTTGCAAAAGTAATTTGATGGATTTAGTCTACATATGCTCACTCGTGGCAGCACAATCAAGGGAGTAATCCATGGGTAATAAAGGGATAATCAAAGGAGTAATCTATGATTGTAATGCCTCAAAATTTGAAAAAGTAATTGACGGATTTAGTCAACACATGCACACTCGTGGAAGCACTGGAAATCAGCGTTATCTAGTGTGGCTGGGGGGGGGGGAGCGTGTTTAGTGTGTAGTTTGCAGTTTACTAGAACCTTTTATCCCTGTAGTACTAAAGCCACGTAAATGGTTTTTTTTCCTTTCAGATTGCTGAAGTATAATAGTAAATACAGTCAGAGATGCCATCCCCCCAAGCTCAATGGCGCAATTCCCCCCTCCCCCAAAGTTTTTTAAAACCCTCTTGTGCTTTTTATTATTTATTTATTTATTTTTACAAATGTTACATATTTATTTATTTTTTAAATTATAACTATTATTTTTTTTATACATTATTATTTAAAAAGAAACTAATTATACGCAGAATAGAATCGTTTTCCGTCCCTTCCAGACATTCCAAGCACAAAAACACTAAAAAAAAAAAAAAAAAGATACGAAAGAAATAATTTAAATAAAAAAAATTAATTAACGAATCATTTTTATTAAAAAGCAGTAAATAATTGAAATTAAATAAATAAATGAAAAAATAATTTAAATATATAAATAAATAAATTAGTTCCCCCCCTAAATATTTAGATGGTGCAACTTGCGCCATTATCCCCTTTTGTGGGCACTCCTGAATATAGTGTTAAGCAGTAAGTTACCGTCCCTAAGTCAGAGTTAAGTAAGAAATACATTTAATACATCGTAAATAAAAATAATTGTTCTGTCTGCTGTCTTTTAAGTCCACCCTCTTGGCGGGGCAATGGTGCGGATTCTTTTTCATAGTTGTGGGACACGAAAAGTACAACATGCCACTGTCACCCACTACTTTAAATAATCAGCATAAACAGATCAAAAACAGCACATCATGCTTTTAATGATATGTACACAAATAAACGTAAGAAAGCAGATATTTTTAATTTTTTTCAATAGAACACAAAGCTTTTACCTCCTTATTATTGTCATTTTTGCATTCTTAAACCCCATGGTTCTTTAGAATAAAAATACTTTTAGCTTTACATTTCTAACTTCAAAAATGTTTGCAAAGCAAGAAAAAGAAGTTTTTATCTAAATATAATCAAAACTGCACTTTTTTCATGTTTTAAAGCAAAAATGTGTAATTATTCATCTTTTCTGCATAATAATACGTTAAAGTTATTGTTAACAAGCATTTTTTTCTTACGTTGTTAGAGAAAAGTAGAATGTATAATTTAAAACGCACGAGATGCAAATTCACTCCCAATTTTATTTCTCTTTTTGCTTAAGAACATCACCAACGAATATTTTATGCGATCAGTGGGAATATTAAAGAAATTCTCGAAATTAGAATCTTTTGCATTGCATACAAATGCAAACTTTTTACGAATGTTGAGGGATAAGTATAAAATGTACATTTTTTCATTGTTCTCAGATCGAATTAGCTGAAATCCATTGTTGCTTTGCTGGTTGTGAGTGAATTAAATATACATGAATATGAATCAATAAAACGTGATCGGAACTTAAAGTGTGTGTGGTATGTATATATTTTCTCTTTTAAAAGCAAATTTGCATTATTTAGTTACTTATTAAAAAAAAAACTGCTTTCGAAACTAGATGAAATAAAACTAGAAAGATTTTTCATTTACATTTTAGGTGGAGTTTTCTTTTTGGAGCTGCTTAAGAATTTTTAAATAAATTGTTAAAATAAATTACAAATCATGTTTCTCTTATTTTTCCTGAAATCATCTTTTTTATAAAGCATAAAAAAATAATAATTTGATTTTTTGTCATTTTGAACTTAAATTATGTCTATCGCAATCATGAATTGCGATAGGACCTTACTCTTAAGGCTTCTTGCTTCTACAAATGGTTCCTACCGCAATCATGAATAGCGATTTAAATTCGAGAAGTCCTAAAACAAATAGAATAGATTCCATTGGCTATTTCAGAGCTCATTAAATATATCCCAATGATTAATGTATATATATTCCATAGGCCATTGAACACAGTTAGAGCAAATTGGATAAAGCCTTGAGAAACTTGTATTATAAGCAAAAAGAAAACTAAATAAATAATAAAAGGCACCGGAATTCAACTACGAAAAAGTTAGAACAATGTGCAATTTGTGATTACTCAATAAAAAGATAATATTTTAATATCATTACGCTCTTTTGCATTTGTTTAAATTAGATTTTATTTTAATTTTTAATTTTTTAATTGTGTAAAAATAACCTCAATGAAGGGAGCTTTGCATTTAACCTCCACAGAGCCCTTGGATATAAGTCACATTATCAATCCTAGTATGGTACTTTATATACATGCTGGTTGAGTTGAGACTAATCCTCCAAATGTCTAACGAAGTCAGACAAGGTCCATCAGATCATTGACCCGGAGGAAATCGAGGACAAGAAGAGGTGATTCGAAGATATCTTCTTTGCAAAGTCCTAGACAGTCCAGGATGTGCTCTGGAGAAGACTGATGGGTTTTGCATTTAGAGCAGACGTCGAAGACTTTCCTGCCCTCAATGAATGAGAGACTTCGTGTGGCCGCTTGCTAATCTAGAAATTGCAGTTTTCGATGATCTGTCACAATTGAGGGTGAATGAAGAACCAGGCTCTTTGCCAGCGTACCACTCATGGTAGGGAGGGATCTTGAACTCCTTCAAAATCTCAGAATTTACAATAGATTGGTGTCCTGAAAAGGTAAGTTCTGAAGAGGAAGGATTGTCGGAGTAACAGCCCTTCTTGGCCAGTTCATCCGCTCGGTCGTTGCCGAAAATGTCTACATGGGATGGAATCCATTGAAAGTAGACTTCATGGAGCTAGGAGATGAGCTTTAGTTTAAGGAGGATAGAAGTGCTGGTTTTATCACCAATTGCAGTCCAGTTGTGGAGGTGCTGGGCCGTGGTAGCCCGATCGGTAAGGCATCGGACTCGTGTCCGGAGGGACCCGGGTTCGAAACCCAGCCGATCAAAGATCCACCGCCTTGATTAATGGTGGCTGGGAGGCGTTAAAAATGTCGTGGTCACAAAGTCCTCCAAGTGAAACGATACCTCTGGGGGTGCTGGGCCCTAGGGTTTGCTCGACCCTAGGTTCTGGTTCAAAATTAAGAACAGAGCGCTCTTCAGGGCCCTATCCCGGTTAAACCACGAAGCTGTGGTAGGTACGGGGGACCCTGGAGAGTGTGAACTGAAGTTGTGGAGGTGCTGTATAGAGCTACAACTATCTGAAAGGATCCAGATGTCTCCATAATCATTGTCATTAAGAATGGCCTCAAGTCCCTGTTCAAATGCTATTAATTCACTTTTAAAGACTGAAGATGAATCAGGGTTGCGAAGGCTGATAGACAGTTTTCCCCTCGGTTTCTCATTGTAAATGCCATTACCGGCGTGGTTGTCTAGTTTACTGCCATCTGTATACAGTTTTATGGCATTATCCTGGATCTTGTTTTTATATACATGTAAGGACCCTTAGCACAAATAAATTATGAATTTCAAAAGTGTTCTTTGGTTTTCTCCGGTTTTCATCTCACAACTCAAAAATGAAGGGGCTTTTAATTCAAGTGCGTACTTTTACTGGAAAAGCCAAACGACCATTCTTTTACAAATTTCGTAATGAAACCCCACTCGCACAGCTAAAATATTGGTACCAATCGAAAGAATATATTTTTTACGTATGATGAAATTTTCTTTTAACTTCCAAGTTAGGTAGAACTGGAAAACTACCTTAAGTAACGTTACTTACAGTGATTTTAAATAAGGAAGTTAAGAAAAATATAGCAATAGCTAAGGCTTAGTGATTTTTTTATAACTTTCTGGTTATGGCGTATTTGACTGAAATAATTCATACAAATAAACTTCGGCATGACCAAACTTACTCTCATAAATATAAAAAATAAAATTTCAAATTAAAAATATTCTAAGCAAGAATAATATACTGTTTTTTAGAAGATGCTTGAACTCTATTAACTTTTTCATCTACTGGTGAAACGTTACTAAATACGGAAAGGGAAAAAAATCAAACTTTTGAAGATTGTAATGACTCGTATGCTACATAATTTGAAACTCGTATTCTACTTGGAAGATCATAGAACGCAACTTTCTTTTATACTTCTCAACAACAATGCCTTAACAAACATGCTTTCTTTTGACCATAAATGTTTCCATTGAAGTAGTTTTCTGTAAAGAATCGAAAAAATACAAGGAAATAGAATGTTTTTGTAAGAAAAGAGAATGCTACGAAAAAAGAAAATGAAACTTTTGGACCGCATTGTGGCCAGAACTCAGGTAGAAACGTTCGACGAGTAAAAATGTCCTCGGGCAAGAAATATATTTTTTTCGTTTCTTCAAATGATTCGAAAAAATGAGACAATTCTTTGAGAAAGAATCCTTCAAGCGGAGAAGTTATTGCAGTAACGATATTCGACTATTACTTACAGCAGCGAGAACTTGGGAAGAATAAAATGGAAATGGGGGTCGGATTTGCGGAGAATTGCAGTTTTTCCTCCGACCTGAAAGCAATTGACTCTACGCTTTTATTCCGAAAGGGAACTGGAAATTCGGAAATGACTCATCAAATATAAAATACGAAACTTCGAATAAAATTCGAGTGTTTTTGTGTCAAGAAATGTAATACAGTCACTCTATCTATGCGCCCATTTATGATTTTTAGCGAACTTTAATATGCTGTGTGAAAACCGGTAAAAGTAACAGAATAAATTCCAAAGGTAATTAAAGAGCAATTTTAGTGACACTTTTGAAGTAAAGTGGTAAGTATCGTCACATTCCGCTCCAAATATTCTATATTAATTTAAAAGTCCTTTTTCCCTGGTTTGTTGTTCTTTTTAAATTGATTTTACTGCCGTCACTGAATTTCCAAAATATTGTTGGGCAATTTAAAGAGAGAGAGAGAGAGCATGGTAATTGGCTGACACATCGAGTGCTTTGAGGTCCAGTTAGTTACCGCTTTTAACTATTTTTACTTTCTTCTATATCTAATACATAGAAGAAAGTATTGGATTCGTGAAAATTTTCGAATGTCAAATTTTGACGGATTTGCACGTTTTGAGGTGCGCTGAGACCATTTCGACCATTTTTGGAAAATGTCTGTCTGTGTGTGAGTCTGTATGTGTGTGACCAGTTTTTGTGGCCGCGCTAGAGCAAAAACTACTGCATGAAATCAAACAAAAATTTTTGCACATATGTATCACCATGTGAACTGATGCACCTAACTTTTTTTAGCGAATTCCTCCAAGGGGGGTGGAGCAATCGCACGTGTTCTGCGCGTGGGTGATTGCTATATCTCAGAAAGTAACCGGCGGAATCAAACGAAAATTAGTCCATAGGTAGACCCTACTGAGTACAGGTGCTGATTTAATTTGCGTGTCAATGTCTTGAAGGGGGGTGGAGCAATCGCACGTGTTCTGCGTGGGGGTGATTGCTATATCTCAAGAAGTAACCGGCGGAATCAAACAAAAACTGGTCCACAAGTAGACCCTACTGAGTACAGGTGTTGATTCAATTTGTGTGTCAATATCTTGAAGGGGGGTGGAGCAATCTGACGTGTTCTGCGCGGAGGTGATTGCTATATCTCAGGAAGTAACCAGCGGAATCAAACGAAAATTAGTCCATAGGTAGACCCTATTGAGCACAAGTGCTGATTCAATTTGTGTGTCAATATCTTGAAGGGGGGTGGAACCATCGCACGTGTTCTGCGCGGGGTTGATTGCTATATCTCAGGAAGTAACCGGCGGAATCAAACGAAAATTGGTCCATAGACCCTATTGAGTACAAGTGCTGATTCAATTTGTGTGTCAATATCTCAAAGGGGGTGGAGCAATCAAAAGTGATTATTTTGTCAATGCACTTACTGTATCTCGAGAAATATTGCTGCGATTTGAATGAAATTTGGAATAACACTAACCCAATATGGAAGCAAGCATCGATTAAATTTTGGCGCTAATCGCCCCAGGGGGAGGGTGGGGTGATTTTTGCTCTTAGTCAACAATGCGAAAAATTAATTCATTAAAAAATCGCTTTCACGCTATTTAATTATCAAAACAGTTGAAAACTTTCAATGATTTGAAATTTTTAACTGTTGCCAATTTCTTTTTACTAACAAATAAAATGTTTTCAATTAATCTAAACAAGGCTTTTGCAATGATTTCCAATTTCGCTCATTGATTCTGCATTTGCAGGGATATTACGA
Source organism: Uloborus plumipes (assembly GCA_038373865.1). Lineage (NCBI taxonomy): Eukaryota > Metazoa > Arthropoda > Arachnida > Araneae > Uloboridae > Uloborus > Uloborus plumipes. The sequence continues at coordinate 22,370 of JAXGGA010012099.1, read as the reverse complement.
TAATTGAGAAATTGGAGCTGTCTCCAAATATTCGGGCGAGTACGTATTTTATTTTGTAACCGGAATTCATAAGATAGATATAGAAGAAAGTTTCGTGACGGCCACGACAGCTAGTTCTTACTTATTTATTTGAGAATCTCTTCGTAATATTACTACATTACTTCCGTAATTTTAACTTTTTTGCATATAAGACAATTTGAATGAAAAAAAAAATGTCTTCATCCCATTTCTTCATTTATTTAGTTTCAGCTTTTAACCAAGATAAACGGAGGTGTTACGAACATGCAATACGATAATGCTGCAGGACGCCAAAATATACATAGTTCCCCTTCCTTCAGAAGATTCGCTTTTTTAAGTCTTTAATTTAGTGTTGTCTTTATAGCCTTGTTTTCGTCTCGTCTTTGTTTCGGTAGGCATGGTTTCGTGTAGCTCACAATTATTTTCTAGATTATATTTCTTGTTTATTGTTCAAAGTTAAAACTTTGTTCATGGGATTATTCTGGCAAACTTATCGAAATTCTAGAACTTTTGTGTTCCTTACTCTTTAAACAATTTTATGTTTGGGCTTCTTTCCCCAATTTCTAATAATCGTCTATTAAGGTTCTTGCATCATACACTAAAAAATAGATGTTGTTTTTATAGTATACTACAGCTAATTTTATAGTAACAAACAGTGAAAATTGTTAATTTTAAAGTACTGAACTGTAAAATTGCTAATTTTACTGTAATAAACCGTAAACAGTACAGTAATGAACTGTACGCAGTAATGAACTGTAAAATTGCAGTAATGAACTGTACACAGTACAACTGTAAAATTGCATTTTACAGTTTATTACTGTGCATTTTACAATTTTAAATTGCTGCCAGTATTATACGGTTGTTTTTACAGTATAACACAGCTAATTTTGTGGCATTTCACTGCAGGGGTGCCCATCCCCTCAAGCTTAATGGCGCGAATCCCCCCCCCCCAAATTTTTCACAACCCTCTTGTGCTTTTTATTTTTGCCCCTCTTTTTTATTTTATTTATTTTTTTAAATATCATTTATTTATTTTTTTTAATTATAACTGTTACTTTTTTATATATTAGTTTTTTAAAAGTACTAATTATGGGTAGAATATAATCGCTTTTTTTCACATATAGACGTTTCAAGTTCACACACATAAAATATAAATAAATAATAATAACGAAATAATTTAAATTAGAAAAATAAATTAATAAGAAAAGTAAATAAATAAAAAAAATTGCTTAAAAAATCCCCCCCCCCCAAAAAAAAAAAAGTTGCGCCATAATCCCCTCCTGTGGGCACCCCTGCTTCACTGTAAAATTATGGTAATAAATTGCAAAATTGCTGTTCTACAGTAATGAACTGCAAAATTGTTAGTTTTACTTTTTGTTACTGTGCATTTTACAGTTTTAAAGTGGAACCTCTGCTGCCAGTATTGTACTTAAAAAACAACAGTTTAGTTTTTGCAGTGTAAAAAAACAATAAAAACAACCATTCAACCAAAATTTATGTCAGACATTCAGCTACTTCAGTAGTCCTTTGACGCTGCTTCTGTATTCGTTTTCTAATTAATACGCTCGAAGTTGAATTCACATAGCACTAATTATTATTCTGTCATAAATTCTCGTAGAATTGGGACACATTTTGATAATTGCCGATCAAAATTACTGAGAAGCCAGATAATAAAAGTAGAATACTTTTGAGAAATCGCATTTACGATGGCAGTTGTAATTAAACAACTTAAACTTCCATTCGCGTTTACTTAATGATAGGGTTCCAAGGTTATTAATTTTTCATGAGAATGAATTTGTACAATTTGAAATGTTCAGATGAATTTATTATCTTAGAACAACTCCAGTTTTAAGAGTTTCATTTAATACTCTTACTTGATGTAAAAGCAGGAGTATTACTAAAAATGTGAATCAAACACCCTTTCTTTACTTAAGAGAACTTAGTAAAGAGAGTATAATTATTTGCAATTAAGGAAAATTGAGGTTAGATTGTATAATAAGAGTAAATTATCGTTATAATGGATTTATGGCTGTTTGAAACAAAATATATTTTTGCTTGGCTGCAGCTAATATCTGAACGGCCACCTTAGTATTTGCTAGATATGAATTACTTATTTAGTAATGATATACACTGCAAATGATATACACTGCGGTTCCAGTTTAATCCTGTAAAATGGACAGTAATAAATTGCGAAACAATTTTGCAGTTTATTACTGTAAAGCAAAAATTTTAATTTATCACCGCAGTTTTACAGTTTATTACCGCAAAATTTGCTGCATTATACTGTAAAAACAACAATATAATACGGGCAGCAGAGGTTCTAGTTTAAAACTATCATGCATAGAAATAAACTGTAAAACTTAGCAATTTTAAAGTTTATTACAGTAAAACTGCAATTTTACGGCTTATTAGTGTAAAATGAGCTATTTTACAGTTTATTACTGCAAAGTTAGAAATGTTTACAGTTTGTTACTATGAAAGCAAGTCAGTTATACTGTAAAAACACAACATTTATTTTTTACGTTGCACTTTTTTTTTGAAAGCATTTCTTAAAGTGGCGCATTAAGGACACTATATTTGAATAGATGTGTTAATATTAAGTTATGTTTTTATAAATTGCCCACTTAACACATGAGGCAAAATTATGAAAGTTGCAAATTTCAATCTTTCGTACATGTGCAGTAAAAAATTAGTACTAGCTTTTAATAGCCATATTTTACCAAATTTTCAATGTTTTTATTTCAACTTTCAAAATAACGCTTCACTTAGGTAATCAAGTTTTCTGAAAGTAAAAATTTTTCTTTAAAATTCTGCCTATTATGAACCAAAAACTTGGGAAGGCAATTGGACATTTAAAAAAAAAAAATCTTGGTGAATCAGAGCGATAGTTTCAGCAAAATACATAGATTATTTGTACGTAGTAAGCTTTTTTTATTTGTAGTTTACAGCTTATTCCTAGCTTTTTATGATGCACAGGATGATTAAAAACGCACTTTTATTTCTTCAATTTTTGTCGGTCTCCTAAATGTGTATGTGATTGAGATTTTATTTGTAATTGAATGATTAGTCTGATATTTCTTGAGAAATTTGGAGTGTTTTTTTTTTTAAATGCCCTGTTACTTCGGCGCTATATCGTAAAGGGCCGCATGCGTGTTCGCTTGAGAAAGTTATTTTGACTCTACAAATTGGAATAAAATATTTCACGTAATTCAGAAGTCCCTTAAAAAAAATGACGCGTGTAGCCTAATTTGGGCCGTGGTAGCCCGATTGGTAAGACGTTGGACTCGTGACCGGAGGGACCGGGATTCGATCTCAGGCTATCAAAGATCCACCGTCTTGATTGATGGTGGCTGGGGGACGTTAAAAATGTCGTGGTTACAAAGTCCTCCAAGTGAAACGATACCTCTGGGGTTGCTGGGCCAAGGGTTTACTCTACCCTTGGTCTGGCTCAAAAAGAACAGAGCGCTCCTCAGTGTCCTATCCCGGTTAAACCACTAGTTGTGGTAGGTAAGGGAGACCCTGGAGTGTGTGATGTGATGTAGCCTAATTTGAAAATGGAATTGGTGGTGTTATTAATACCAATTTCTGTATAATCATCTCAGCAGTAGAATTTCTTTCAGCATTCATCAGATTTAGAAACCAAAAATAGCTTGCAATACTGAAAAACTTGCAGATGTGTTTATAAAGAAATACACTTTGACACCTCAGTAACATTTGTAGCTCTATGAACGTATGATTTTTCTTCCACCAATCGCAAATATAATGTTTCCCTTTTCTACCGCTGAAGTTTTCATAAACAGCGTCAGAGATATTGCATTGTTCATATTATGATCAAAATATTTCTGAGAACTGTTTGACTAGAGTATTTTTCAATATCCTCCCCTGAGCTTTCTAGTATAGTATTTTATTTCATTTGAGTTAAAATTTGAGTTCGCTATAAACTTTATACATGTGTATTTTTTGTTTCGATATACAAATTAGGGATGCGACGATTGATCGGCCATAATCGGTCACTTTGCCGATTATTAATAATCGGTAAAATTGGGCCTAATTAATCGGCCGAAAAATACTTTTAAATATTTTTCCTTAAACTATACCTTCACTAAGAAACTGTGATGAATAATTTTTTTAACAGATATAATAATCATCACAGTTGATATAAATTTTTAATACATTAATTCTCCTACTTTGAATAAATATACATAGACAATGTTGCAACATTTTCAGGTGGCTATAGTTTTCTTTCTAGCACAATGCTTTTAGATAACCTCTAATTTCCACAAAGAATATAGAAATCTTGAATTAAAGTGCTACTAATTATTAAAAACATGGAATTAAAAGTACTTCTAAATTAGAGCTCTCACCACAGACTCCTCCCCCCCCCCGTTTTTTTGAATTTTTATGTCCAATTAACATAATTAACAATGTATTAATTTAATATTACGGACAATAATATGAAAATTGGTTCTAAGAAATTTGATAAAATATTGAAATTATTTAGGAAAAAAATTAGGGAAATAAAAAAAAAATCTTCCCTCAGAAATAAATTACTTATTATTTCTAAACTCGGAATTGTATAAGAGTAAAAAAAACTGGTAGTAAAATTGATAGTATTAAAAACAATCATCCTTATTATTAATCGGCTGATTAATCAGCCGATTATCAATAGCCGCTTAATCGGTAATTGGAAATCGGCCAATTTGCTTATCGGTGCATCCCTAATACAAATGATAAATATCACACCTAAGGTTCATTTTAAATTTTAGAAAAAGGAAAGAACTAAAAATGTCAGAAAAACTGAACATGATGTAAAAAACATTTTCTAATGCAGAAACTTTTTTTCTTCCCGTCTTCTGGCAGCAAATGAGAAATGAAAAAATATTTGAAAAACAAACATTTTTTTTTTGTTTTGTTGTTAAGGGTTTAATTACTTTTTCTATTTCAATCTCTTACAAGAAGCAAACTACGTCAGAGAAGAACTTTTTCAACTTTTTTTTTTCCTCTTCCTTTCTTTTTTTTTTTTTTTCTACTTTTCTTTTCCTAAACTAAAATTTAAAAACAGATTGCAGTTTTTCGCTTGAGTACTTTATCAATATTTCAAAAATTATTAAATAAAGAATTTTATTTTTAATGAAACTCTCCACGACTGCAAACAAGATATTTTTCATATTCAAAATTTATATTATGTTCGCATTGGAAAACTTTTTCGAACAAATTCTAAATCAAGGATTTTCTAAAATGAAATTTTATGGGAAGATATATAAGAAAATAAAAGATCATAGCTTTTATTAATAAATAGGGGAAGAAACTTTAAACGGTTTCAGCTCTTTTTTTGATGAGTAAGTTCCTTTTTATTTATGAATAACTTATTTCTAGAAAAAAAAAGACACCCTTGGGGGGGGGGGGGAGGCAATATTATCTGAGATGGAACTTTCATTTTCTTTGTTTCAAGGATTTTCCCTATTGAAACGGTGAGTTACGAAAGATTCAAAATGCAATCAACGTTGAAATTGTCGATCTTTGTTAAGTGAATCTTTAAGAAAAAAAAAAAAAAACCTACTACAAAATATAAGTACTACTAAAAAAATCCAAAAACCCGGACTTCCATAAATTATTTGAGAAACGGTACAGCTTATTATTTAATAACGCTGCCAGTTTCACTTAAAATATAACTGTCGTATCTGGAAAAAATCTACTCAAGTAGCATCAACTCATCCTATTTACCTCGGCCGATCATCGAACTCCTCGTAAACTGATCCTGTAACGCACGATGACATCGTTCCGATCAATATCCGAGCACGGTTTTCGATGAGCTACTTTTCATCGGAAAGCGATATCCTTCCGATCAACTTTCCCGATGAAAATGAGCCGAGCATCCAAAATTGATCCTAAATTCATCGGCACGGGGCTGCAGTGCTCGTAAATTGCTCGAAATCTCATCGTATTGCGAGCAAAACTCATCGGATTTTTCTGCTCGGATTCTGTTTGGCCGATGAGACATATTGGAGCCATTCCCGATGAGAACTCATCGAATCCGATCATCGGCCGATGAGAATTTCATCGAGTTTCGATGAATGGCCGATCATCGGCCGATGAGATTATGCTGCTAGGGTATTGAATTCCATTTTTCTAGAGGATTTCTAGTAGTATACTACAGTTTTTTCTGCAGTATTATTAGAGTAAGAAATTTTGTATGATATATTTTGACCATACTTTCAAAGGTGCATATTGCTGGAAAGTGTCTAAAAAGCCATTGTACTTCAGAAGTATTGCTTCTAACACGCGTACACGAGTACACGTACACTGCGAAAAAATGGGGTCGTTTTTACAGTATAAATACAACTAATTTTACAGTAAACTGTAAAATTGCTAGTTTCACAGTTTATTACTGTGCATTTTAGTTTTAAACTGGAACCTCTGTTGCCAGTATTATACTGTTTTTTACAGTATAATACAGCTAATTTCAAGGTAATAAACTATGAAATTGGTAATTTTACAGAAATAAACTGTAAAATAGCTAGTTTTATAATTTATTACTGTGCTTTTGCAGTTTTAAACTTCAACCTCTGCTGCCAGTACTACTGTAAAAACAACAGTTTTTTTTGCAGTGAAATTGTTTTTTTTTTTTTGAATTATTATAAAAGCATCGATTAATTAAATCAATATTAAAAGAAGTATGTGGTTCACATTATATTGTTCTGCTGTAATTACATTGTGTTCCAAGTTCTTGTATATCACGCAAAACTTTCGATATAGAATTACATTTCACGCAATTTCTGAAATAAAATTGATCAAAGTATTCAAACGAATAGCAACATTTTACAACATTTAGTTACCAAAAAAAAAAAAAAATTACTTAAAGAAGAAGGAAGCATTTGAACAAGGAAACTTCCAAGGAATGCTTCCAAGGAACTTGGGAGCATTTGCCATTATATCCTAATTCGTTGCGTTCAGGTTGCTTATTCGATAATGATAAAATAACTTTACAACTGTATAGGAAACAAATAAAATGGTTTATCATCTAAATTCATTTATTATTTTCCTTTTATATTTTACTGTTATGTGCTTTATAAATTTAAATTTTCAAAATTATCATAGAGGACCAGTGAAATTAGTGCCATTTTACTCGAACAGACGACCTTCTGAATGCAATATACCGCCAACTCGTGCATTTCGATCCATGGACTGCAGTTTCGGGCTTATTATGCCCTCATCAGCAGGGAATACGAAAGCAAACGAGTTGTGGCAAAAATCCTCTTATAGAGCAAATAGAGCCGAAAAAAAAAAAAAAAAAACTGGTAGCTAATATGAAATTAGAATACTAGCAAGCGACCGCACATGAGAACGGTATAACTCGAAAATTTTAAAGCAGAGCTTGGGTATAAAGCAGTGAGTAACCGCTCCTAAGCAAGGGCTATAAAAAACAAATAAAATGGTTTATCATCTAAATCCCTTTATTATTTTCCTTTTATATTTTACCCTTATGTGCTTTATAAATTTAAATTTTCAAAATTATCACGGCGACGTGGTACTTGTCATAAAGGACCTGTGAAATTAGTGCCATTTTACTCGAACAAACGACCTTCTGAATGTTCTAATACTTTTTTAGTAGAAGAATAAATGTCTCTACATTATAATTCCAGAAAAAAGAACTAACTATTTTAGACTATAAATTACCGGAAAAAACTAATAACTAGATAAATGGATTAATTAAAAATTGATACGGGAGTTAAGAAAAATAATTATTCTTATTTCTTTTTTTCTTCTTCTTTTCATCTTAGCAATACATTTCGGAGTTTCCAATTTTAATTACAGGATAGTTAGGTGACTGATATCAGGTTTAATTATCGGGCAGAAAAAAAGTTGAAAATTGGAGCATACAACGAAATTAGATTATGTATTTTGTAAAAAAAAAAAAAAAGGAACAATGAATTTATCTTCATGTATCAACTTTCAGCTTAGAAGACTTGAAAAGATGCTGTACCTTGTTGCTATTGCAGAAAGCTGCAAATAATATGGAAAGCGTAACTGATCTCTCAGCAATACGCATTAAGATATGATTGATACCAATTTTATGCAACATAAATTCAGAACTACTAAAATATAATTGTTTTATTTATTTATGCTTTTTTATGTAAAAATTGCGCATTTTCTGACTTAATGCCCCAATATTTTCCTATTTCTCTCTTTTTTCCTAAATGCCTAGCAGAGTATTTAGATTTTTTGGAGACTTAGAATGTATTTGATGGATTAGGAAAGATTTTCAGTTATGCATTTAATGACAGAAAACTGTTTGGCATATAATATACAGGGTGTCCACTCCTATCGTGGACCAATTGCTAATTTCTAAACCGTTAGAGATAAGCATATAGTTTATTTAGGAAAAAATCTCCAAATTACGAAAGGAATTTTGGGTCTATTCAATGTTTTTCAAAAAATCAAATTTTGAAAGAGTTACGAAATTTTATACAGCCCCCCAGTCCTATCAATCATATTTAGTAAAACATTTTTGACACTGTAACGTTTAAAACTAAAAAAAATCACTGTTCTACGACAAAAATTGACCGAGTTATGACGCTTTGAAAAATCAAGATTTTGAAGGATTTCGCATACAGTCCCTTAAGCCATCTCTCGATGACGTCATGAAATAATGCAAATACTTGATTTTTCAAAACGTCATAACTCAGTCAATTTTTGTCGTAGAAGAGTGATTTTTTTTTGTTTTAAACGTTACAGTGACAAGAATGTTTTACTAAATATGATTGATAGGACTGGGGGACTGAATAAAAATTTAAATTTCGTAACTCTTTCAAAATTTGATTTTTTGAAAAACATTGAATAGACCCAAAATTCCTTTCGTAATTTGGAGATTTTTTCCTAAATAAACTATATGCTTATCTCTAACGGTTTAGAAATTAGCTATTCGTCCACGATAGGAGTGGACACCCTGTATATCGTGTATGTACACTGTAAAAAATGAACTGTTAATTTTACAGTATAATACTGGCAGCCATAGTTCCAATTTAAAACTGTAAAATACACAGTAATAAACTGTAAAGCTAGCACTTTTACAGTTCCTTACTGTAAACTAAGAAATTTTACAGTTTATTGCCGTAAAATTTAGCTGTATTACACTGTAAAAGTAACAGTATAATACTGGCAGCAGAGGTTCCAGTTTAAAACCGTAAAATGCACGGCAATAAACTGTAAAATTAGTAATTTTGCAGTTTATTACAGTAAAATTAACAACTTTATAGTTTAGTATTATAAAAGTAGAAATTTGCAGTTTATTACTGTGAAATTAGCAATTTTTACTGTTTATTACTATAAAATTAGTTGTATTATACTGTAAAAACGACATTCATTTTTTACAGTACATAACAAAACGTACCAATTCATAAAGTTTACAAATATTTTTGTGATATAGATATAGAGAAAATTACAACGTTAGTTAGGCACAAATAAGCAGGGAAACTGCAGACACGTGTTTCGGCATTACAAGGAACGCCTTTTTCAATGCAAAGAAACTTTTGAGCTTATGGATGCACAGACTTGTGCATCCATAAGCTCAAAATATATTTTTTGTATTGAAAAAGGCGTTCCTTGTAACGCCGAAACACGTGTCTGCAGTTTCCCTGCTAATTTGTGCCTAACTAACGGTGTAATTTTCTCTATACCAATTCATGTTTCTAAAATTAAGACAATTGTATCTGTAAATACCTAAAATAATGTTCAATCGTGAATAAACTAAAAAAAGATTCTTTATCAAATTCTATTTCCGCAAAATGTCTTCTTGAAAACTTTCATGGCGGAAAAATGAAAGCTCTACTCCTCTCTCTTCAGTATATATAGTCATACGGGTTTTAATATTTGCCTTAAAGAAACTCGAGTTTGCTTAAAGCTGATGAAAAACACAGTAGGTGAAAAACTTTCTCGAGCTTTCAGTGGGAATCTTAAACCAAACTTTACTTCCACACAAAAAAGATCTCGAAGCATATGTTTTATTCCCTTTGTGGGAAAAACTAGTTTAATCAAGTTTTCATCTCGCTGTATAAAATAAAGACAGTCATACATCTACCCATTTACTTATTTTGCAAGAAACTATTAACAAGTTATTTTCTCTGTCCTACACTGCAGAAAATGAACTGTTGTTTTTACAGTATGATACTGGCAGCCGAGGTTCCAATTTAAAACTGTAAAATGCACAGAAATATATTGTAAAAATAGTTTTTTTACAGTTTCTTACTGCAAAGTTTGAAATTTTAGTTTATTGCCGTAAAGTTCAGCTGTATTATAGTGTAAAAACAACAGTATAATTCTGGCAGCAGAGGTTCCAGTTAAAAACTGCAAAATGCACGGTAATAAGCTGTCAAATTACTAATTTTACAGTTTATTTCTGTAAAAATTAGCAATTTTGCAGTTTAGTACTGTAAAGTTAGAAATTCTACAGTTTATTACTGTAAAATTAGCAGTTTTTACAGCGTGTTACTATAAAATTAGCTGTATTATACTGTAAAAACAACACTCATTTTTTAGAGTGTAAGATCTGCCGATTCCGCTTTCAATCTGTTGCCAAAATGAATGAAAAATAATACTTATTATAAAGGTAATGGGGTTGTTTCCTTCAGTCAGAAGCGTAAAATGGATCAAAAAAGAGCAAGTTTACAATCATGCTTTGATAGTAAAAAATATATTGCTTCACCCAGTAAATAAAATGTTCATGATATGCAAACATAAATTTCTTATATTTAAAGTGAAATATCTCAGAAAATACAAAATATTGATGCTGATTAAGATGTAAAATGCGTTGTCAATGACTTATTTTATCCCATAGGTTGGTCTAAAATAGGTAATGCTTTAGCAGCTATAATTTAACAACCTATTTCTCAGTAGTTTTTTACTTTTATCCATTAATGAGTAAACAATTAGCGTATACCCCCCCAAGTTTCTGGAAAGTAATAAGGTCTTCTCGATTCATCTCAGGGTCTGGAATGACCCGCACACCTTGTGATGCAGCTAATTTCAAACTATCATGTCTCTTCGAACCAATGAAACATTTTCCCTTTCTTTTTAAATTTCATTGTATTTTATTCCACACTGTGGGAAAGAATGGTGGCATGAAAATAGACTTCTTTGACGTTTTTCCTGAAAATTCAACTTGTATTCACTTTCCAACTTTTAAAATGTTGGCCATCATCAATGCACTCTTAATCAGTTGCACTTTTTTACCAAAGAAAAGATTTTTCCTTTCTTTATTTATTCATTTACTAGCTGATGTGCCTGGCGTCACACGGGTTTAAATGTAACATGCCAAATTCAAGAAAATAAATGTATGAATTTCAACTAAGCTCTGTAGAACCATATTTCTCAAAGGTATTTTTTGTGACTATGCGGTAGATTAACTGGGTGTAAAGTACAACGTGAAATCAAACTAAAATGCGTTATTTCTTTTAATCCGTGTGATTTTCCAAAATATCACTTTCTATTTTCTAACTGTTGCCGAAATCAATTCTCCTTTTATTTTACCAGGTGTCGATTATTGGCATAGATGAATGTAAAAATCCTAAGAAATAAATAACTTTCGTACTTCTTCAGAGAAGCCTTGATTCAAAATTTTCATTATTATATGATTACTATTAATATTGTTGTTGCAAGGCTACAAATTTTTACAACAATGGGTTGAAAATTTAATCATTTAATGGGGAAATGACATGAAATTTAGTTTTCCATAAAAACTTTTTTAAACTAAGTTTTTTAGAAATAAATTATAGCCTATCCTGATTCCTGTTAATGTAGCTATCTACGGTGAAAAAATGGTTAAAATCGGTCCAGTAGTTTTGAAGATTACCTCGGACATACATACATACAAAAGTAGAAGAAGATTTATATAGAAGATTTATACAAAAGTAGATTTATTATAGAAGATTTATGTATATAGATTTTTTTTAGTTTTGTGTGTGTATACTTCTTTGTGTTTTCTCTGTGTGCAATGTTTTCAAAATTATCAGACTTGTTGAAATTTCGCCAAACGAAAAATAAAATGTTGTTTTTACAGTACTTCACACTAAATTACGGTACAGTTGGAAAAGTGAAGCAGCATACTCCCCTCATACCATAGCATGCACAAATCATCATTTTTAAAATGCAAGAAAACGTTTTAGAAAGCTGTTACTTCATATTATGGTACATTATAGTTTATTGCATTCGAGCATATAAAAATGTAACCCACTAATGCCAGACATTTATTTTTTCCAAAGATATTTTGTATACTGGTTACAAGCAGTGTTTAATGAACAGGAAAATTAATAAAAAAAGTATCATGTAAAAATAATTTTTTTATTAAGGAAAGAAAAATCGTCCTTTAAAATTTACAATAGACCCCAGAGGGTACATACTTCTTTTACTAAATTTTTTTTCTGCCTAAGATATAATATTTAAAAAGACATTTTATAAGAAGAAATAAAATCAACAATTAACATAAACTGGGAAGCTGGGAATGACTTTGAAAACTTAGCTTTTTTTCTTGAGATGGTGAACGATGTAATTTTTGATAAATAGATCATATTAAAACTGCTACAGAACACACTTTACAATGGTTATGTGCTGCAATCTGTTAATAACGAATTGAAACTATACCAAGGTACTAATTGAACACTATTACTTGGTTGAAATGTTCATTTTGGGGAATTTCAGGCCCTTTTTTAGACCGTCCCTAAAAAGGGACGCTAGGCATTAATGCGTTAAAGAAAAAGTTTAATGTTCTGAGATGCCTCATTTGTGCAAATGGATTGAGAAAAATAGAGTCATCACCTGGCTGTAATGTGGTGCTTCCTGTAGTCAAAGGCACTACTTTGAGTCACCAATAATGATAGAATAAGCAAAATGAAAACCAAGTTCATATTTTCATTTCCCTACAGTTAAGTTTCAATTATTTTTTTGAAATGTCCGAATTCTAAAACGAACCAAAGACTTGTATGACGCCGGAAGTGGAGAAACTTTGGTATGAAGCCAAGTCCACACAGCAGCGTTTTTAGATCTCTGGTGTCCCCAACTCTACAAAAATTTTACCCAAAACGGCGGTTCTTCTATGAAGTGGCCATGCTTAGAACGTTTTGTCCTCTAATGAAGCCAGCAGCGAAAATGAAAGAGAAATCGTGCGTATTTTAATATTTTTTTAAAGAAAGAGAAACTAGTAAAAAATGAGAAAAAAAAGTAATTAAATCCTATGTTTCCGACTGTGCTTTTTCAGAAAAAGAAAAAAAAAACAAAACATTTTTCAAAAATGGGGCACCCCCCCCCTCCTTCCCATTTTTAACAGCGAAAATTGCAATTTGACCAAGACGAATTGAATTTTTTGATCATTCATTTATTTTTTGTTTCTTTCTTTCTTTATTTCTTTTTTTTTTTTTGAGAATAAAAACAAAAGTTTAAGTATTTCTCTTTTAAAAATACTTTTAGGTCCATTCAAGGCAATATTTTCGGAGACGGGAAAGGAATTGCTGCGAATAAGCGTTATTTATCTGAGGTTAAATTCCGGCAACAACTAGAATGATGGTTTTTTGAATTTACTGAAAGTCACTAAGCCCATAAACTTTGGCCGTGCATTTGCTTGTCAAAAGTTTGGCACCATTCAGACAACTTGATCGTTAGAAAAAATATTACATTGTGAAGTTTTGACAGCAAATTTTTATTGCTTAATATTTCTCCACTGGAACGAACTAGGTTTGAACTTACACTTAGTTATGGCCTAAATTGTTAACATCGATACGGTAGCATTAAAACACTTCTGTTTATAAGATTTTTTTGTGAAACTGAAGGTTTTTTGTTACATTCATCTTATATCTTAAAGCAGTATATAACATTTTATTGATTTTAAGCTTGCATTTTAAATCAAGGATCATTGGGAGAGACGGACACATGAGACAGAACAGTACAATCATTAAATTTATACGGTGGTCATAAAATGATGCACTATCATAGTACTGAACACAATAGATGCAACAATTATCTTTATACTATAGACTACAAAATTTGATCCCAACCAGGGCCGCATTTAAGGGGAGGGTTGTTGGAGTTTAAACCCCCTCCGAAATTTTTTAAAACTGTTCCAAATAATACTCTTTTTTTCCTATTTGTGATGAAAAAAAGATTACTGTTACTTTTATTCATTTTTTTAAATTTCATTCGAAAAATAAAATAAATACTGAATAATTATACAAACCACAGTGCCTTATATGCAGTATTTATTTTTATTATTGTTATTCACGACTATGACTATCATTTCTTACAAAACATTACAGCATTTTCCTTCAAATTTTAGACATATTTTAAATTATGATCTTAACGAATATACAATAAAAATTCCTTAAACGTGAAAATGCTGAACTATATATTTACCCTATTTTATCGATACCAAAAAATATATGAGTTTCAGATGTGCCCTACACGCATCTATTCTTTGGAGTTACTAAAAATACATCGAATATCTAACAGGAGTGAAATTATGCGGTGTACATGTTAGGTTTTTTTTCTTCATTTAATACATTCGTCGTCTTTCCCATTTGCTCATATGAATACCCTTAAAGAAGCACCCTCTTATCAAAATAACCTATTGTAAAAAAAAACAATATACAAATGACATAAAATTCAATTGATCATATAAACCGCAAAAAATGAACTCTTGTTTTTACAGTATAATAATGGCAGCCGAAGTTCCAATTTAAAACTGTAAAATGCATACAGTAATAAAGTGTAAAACTAGCAATTTTACGGTTTCATACTGTAAAGTTTATTGCCGTAAATTTTATTTGTGTCACACTGTAAAAACAACAGTAAAATGCACGGTAATAAACTGCAAAATTAGCAGTTTATTACTGTTAATACAGTTTATTACTATTAAAATAGTAATTTATAGTTTAGTGCTGCAAAATTACCAATTTCTACTGTTTATTACTGTAAAATTAGCTGTATTATACTGTATAAACAATATTCATTTTTTACAGTGTAGAGATCACGAGAAATATGTTTGGTAAAACGCTCCCCGAAATAAAATACTGGTTACGGCCCTGATCCGAACTATCCCGAAATTCAGATTGACAAGGCAGAATTATAGTTTCTACTAGCTGCCAGGGCAGCTAGATTAGCTTCCTGCGGCATGTTTATGCATAATGTGCCCCCCTCTAACTTTTACGTCATTCTGATGCTATATTATTTGGTATAATTTAATGTTCATTAGATTTCAAGACATACCACCCACGTGGTCCGGCGTTGCACGGGCACTTCGTGCCTTGAAAGTAGTGAGGAAAATTTCAAGAAACTACTCACCGCCAAGGCGGCTCGCTAACAGGCGCTTTACGCCTTCACTTTTTTAATGCATCAAAAAAATCATTCGAATTATTGAGATGCTTCGCGCATTCAAAATGGTGAGGAAAATTACAGCAAGGTCTGCTCGCTCAAGGGAAAGAAGCAGGCATAGATACTTAGTTTTTAATATAAGTAGATGGCTTTTCAACAAATGAATGTTTAAAAATATTACAAGTAGCTAGCGATAAAAATACTACGTAAGTGGCCCGCTTATGCTTTGATTTAGTTAAGCCTTCATTCAAAATTCTCATTGTCATTGTTATCACTGTTTCATAGCAACCACGTTTTGCAACAATGGATTTCATATTTAATCATTTATTATGCTTAATCGCTTTAAACTTGACTACTTATTAATTGATATCTTCGCTAATTAAAATCGTATAATTATATAAATTGAAACTAATAAAGCCTGAAAAATTACCTATTTATCTGTACCTAGTTCGACTTTCAGTTCATTGGCGTTCAGGAGAAAGAAGCGAGACATAGAAAGAAAGATAGAAAGAAAGATAGAAAGATACTCAGTTTTTAATATAAGTAGATTGAATCTTTACGCACTATCACACAGGCTTCACTGAAAACTGGTAATCAAACTGCTCCTCGTGCAGTATTTTTTTGTAAGTTCATTAAAATATTTCAACCACAAGCAGCAGAAGTTCCAGTTTAAAACTGTAAAATGCACAACAATAAACTGCAAAAACTAGCAATTTTACAGCTTAATTCTATAAAACAGCAATTTTACAGTTTATTACCATAAAATTAGCTGTATTGTACTGTAAAAATAACAGTATAATACTGGCAGCAGAGGTTCCAGTTTATAACTGTAAAATGCACAGTAATAAACTGCATAGTTAGCAATTTTACAGTTTACTACTGTAAAGCAGCAATTTTACAGTTAATTAGTGTAAAATAAGCAATTTGGCAGTTTATTACTATAAAATTAGCGATTTTACAGTTTATTACTATAAAATTAGCTGTATTGTACTGTAAAAGCAAAATACTTTTTACAGTGCAATACTCCCATGAATCTCTAATTTAATTTTCGAAAATATGAAAAGAAACAAATATCTTCCAGGCATAGGAGAAAGAACACTCTTATTAAACATTTCTTCTCGGTCAATTTTCCTTATTATTTATATTATACCAAGCGGAAATATTTTTCCGCGAACAAAAAGCTGCTTCATCCAACTTTTTCACTGTTAACACATCTTAAATAATGAATTCTAAAGAAAAACGAAAAAATCCTTAACACCGTTAAAAAAGGCAATCTTTTGTAATCCTAAATGCAAGTTAGATGTTTTTAAGTAGGGTTTAATGCTAGAATAATGGAGCTTTCAGAAGATTAATTTTTTTTCCTGTGATATTTTCTTTCCTCATCACTGATTCTTTCTGGTTTAATGGTGATACTACTTTTATCTTAGTTGTAAGCCTATTATTCTTTAAAAAATTGTCAATTTAATAGCTCCTAGAATTTGGATCCCCCCCTGAATTCCTACGTTTTTTAGTGAATTTAAACTTTTAACTTCGCATTTCTCTATTAGACAAACGTTTGCGTTGACTGCAAAACGTTTTCTATTTCTAACATTCCATTTTGTTCCGCTAATTAAAAAAGTCCGAGCGATTAATTTCAAATTTGGGATTCTCTTTGCTAATACTCTTTCATTTATTTATGCCTGATATGCTTACTAATATACGCTTGTTTCGGTTATTGAAGATTTTTTAACATTTATTGTTTGCTTTTTTCCCTGATCTCGGATTTTATTTAATCTGTTTTTTAATCAGAGCTCTAGAATACGTTAATCAGAAAATGCGATGTCTGAAGGGCAAAAATATCGAGTTGATTTTTAATTAATTACTTGCTGCCAGGGCAGCTAGATTAGCTTCCTGCGGCATGTTGATGCATCATGTCCCCCGCCCTCCAACTTTTACCTCATTCTGTTATAGGGGAAGACCGCCTATATTGGATCCCCTAAGAACAGGAGGCCTGTGTCGCTCAATGTGAAGCAAAACAGAAATGCAAAATAGGGCATCGTAGGCTAAATTGAATCAGGAACTATCCTAGAAGCTTATATTTTCTGAAAATATGAACATTATTTTTTAAAAAATTATCTTATAAAAAGTCGTAAAAGTCCAATTTAGGAATATATGCGCCTAAATTGAACCATGCGCTTCCTAAATTGGACCGTACTAGGAAATCATATATTTGAACTATACGGCTTTTTTCCAGGATTTGCAATAGAATTTCTTTTGCCTCAGCCTCACCTAGGCGGTGTTGATAAACTCGCCGATAGCATTTCATACACTTAATCATGTTTTGCACTTATGACAAATATTGCAATAACAATTGCTTTGTGCAATTTCTTGCTTCTTCTTGTGTGACTTTTTCCTGCTCTATGAGTTTTTTACACAGCGTTAGAATGATTGCCGAGATAGCTTTCCTTTTTGTTCCTTCTATTTTTTTAGGCAAAGGTGATATGTGAGCCGGCTTTACAAAATCATAGAGTTGACAATCATGTTCTGATGAGAACTATCCGCCGATTTCTGTAGAACTTGTACTAATTTAAGTCGTAGCTAGTTCTTGTAATGTTGTACAACTTACACGGAACATGTAACCTGTTCACTTTGAGTAGTTTTATCTAGACTACTTGCCTCTAATTCTGCTGCAGCCAAGTCAATGTCATTAAACACATATCAATTAACAAGCCAAACTCCTGTTTTTTGGAATCAGCTCACAGCATTTGCCATGGCCTTGATTGCAGTTTGCCCATAAGAGTTTAAAAACTTCTCCTATGCCATATCAGATAATGGATCTCATTAGATGTTCTGGCATCCATGTATCACATGCTCGATTAAAATATGTAGATAGACACTAAATAAAGACCACATATACGTGCATGATGTGCTTAAAGAGAAAGCATTATTATATCGTTCTTGTTAGCCAAGTTTATTGCATCAATATTCTTTATGTAAGTGCTGTGCCTATCCATTAGTAGAAGGACATTCCTTTTACATTGCGTGGCTTAACTGTTTTGATGAAATGTTGTATCATTTATGTGAATTATCGTTTGCGATCCAACCTTTTCTTTGAACAAACATAATGCTCACCAGGGAAGCTTTTACGATAAGTTCATACATGGAACGTAATCTTTTGAAAATAAGCATGGGGAGCTTTCGACTCTGTTGCACTCATGCAGCAAATAACCAGTGCGTTTCTACCACGTTCACCACTCATTATTGCTCTAACCTGGTGTTTACCTCTATACGTCAACATATATTGGGGCTTTTGGACACTGAAAAAAACCGGTTTCATCTACATTTAACACTACATTTAACCGGTCCAATGTAGGAAAATTTTTTCGGTCCAATAAGGGAAAACACGCCATTTTTTATTCTTCAGCTCATTGCTCTGTCAAAAACTATCACAATCGCTCAGGTAAATACATCGATGTGATCCTTATTAAACATACATTATAATACTGTAACAGCATTTTACGGCAATTCACAAGTTTTTGAGTTATCCTTTTAGAAACAAGTCCGCAAAATAAGATTTCGCACGTTTTCAACACAAATCAAGCCGTAACTCACGCTAAACAGTTCGAAGACTAGTGAAACTTCATACACATTGATTTTATTCCTAAAACTTTATATTTCTACTGTTAAAGTGTATCACAGATCTCCGTATTAGATTTTAAGCCCGAGGTGCAATTTAAGCAGTGGTCCAATATATGCGGTCTTCCCCTATTATTTGATATACAGGGTGCGGCAAAAAAACTCGGACAAAGTTTGTCAAGCCCTAAAACCAACACGTTTTACCGTATCCAGATAATTCTTTTTTTTAAAGATTCTATATGTTTTCCTGCATTGAGGAGTGCATTGTCGATTTTGTTCTCACCATTGTTGTTTTGTTGGCAGAATGACAAAAATATGTGTTGCTATTTTGTTACTGTTTCGAGCTGGTAAACGTCAATTCGTTTGCTCAAAATTCCTCGACAAACTGTCTCCGATGCAATTAGCCGGTATAAAGAGCTTGGTCACGACTTACGCCGTCCAGGAAGCTGAAGAAAATAGACGGTGAGCACATTTTCATACCGTAGGCTCATCAAGAAGCAAGTGCAGTGAAATTCGAGAGTCTTTATTCAAAAAATCGCTGGTAAGATCGAATCAGCGACCGATCAGTTCGGCGAATAGCTAAACAAGAACTCAAACTGAAGCCGTACAAGCTCCAAAACGTGCAACTTCTCCCTGAAGAGAACAAGCGTATGAGACGTCAAACATGTCGCCAGCTCAAACGTCGGGCCGCAGGTGAGCAATGGAAGCGCATCCTCTTCACAGATGAGAAGCTGTTCACTGTCGAAGAGGCGCATAACCGACGAAACGACAGAATCTGGTTCACTGAAGCTCCTGGCACGTCGGATATCGTCGAACACCACCAAAATCAACAAACGGTGATGGTCTGGGAAGGAATTTGAGCTAAGAGCAAGATTCCTCTTGTTTTTGTGGAATAAGGGGTCAAAATCAACCAAGAAGTGCATCACTGCAACATTCTTCAAGCCGTCGTACTTCTGTGGGCCAAGCAGCACTTTGGTGATGAGGATTAGATGTTCCAGAAGGAATCAGAGCTGGCTCATAGGACAAAAACGACTCAGGACTTGTGTCGGACCCATTTTTCAGACTTCATCTCCTCTACGGAATGGCCCCCTACTCGCCGAATCTTAATCCTATGGATTACTGTGTCTGATCCATTTTGGAGGCCAGGGCCTGTGTTAAGTCCCACAAAAGCTTGGAGTCGCTGAAACAGTTGCTGCTTTGAGAATGGGACCCATTGTCGCTAGAAGAGCTGCGGCCCATCACTGAAAATTTCAAGTTACGTTTGGATATGTGTATCACCGCTGGAGGAAGCCATTTCAAAACCGGCTGAGTATATTACTATAAGAAGTCTATGTTAACATTATTAATTGTTGTTTTGCTAAATTTCTTTTATTTAATAAAATTATCACAATAAATCTTTGTCCGGGTTTTTCTGCCGCACCCTGTAATTTAATTTTCACAAGATTTCAAGACATACTACGTTCGTGTCTCGCTAATGCCCGAGCAGCTAGCTGCGTGGCCACGCGTTGCACGGGCGCTTTGGGCCTTTAAAGTAGTAAAGAAAGTTTCAACAAACTACTCGCCGCCAAGGCGGCTCGTTAAAAGGCGCTACACACCTTTACTTTTGTCTTGCATCAAAAAATCATTCGAATGATTAAGATGCTTCGCGCCTTCAAAATGGTAAGGAAAGCTTCAGCAAGTTCAACTCGCTCAAGCGAAAGAAGCAGATATAGCTAGATGTTCAGTTTTTAATAAGTAAATGGTTTTTCAACTAATTTATATTTCAAAAAATTGCAAGTAGCTAGCGATAAAAGTACGGCGTACGTGGCCCACTAATGAGTTTCATGTTTGATTTAGTTAAGCCTTCATTCAAAATTCTCATTATCATTGTTATTACTGTTTCATAGCAACCACGTTTTGTAACAATGGATTTCATACTTAATCATTTAGGGCAAATTGCTTTAAATTTGACAACTGATTAATTGATATCATCGTTAATGAAAATCGTATAATTAAATAAATAAAAACTAATGAAGCCTGAAAAGTTACCAATCCATCGGTACCTGGTTCGACTTTCAACTCACTGGCGCTCAGGGGAAAGAAGCTTGACGTAGATAGAAACAAAGAAAGAAAGATAGATAGAAAGATACTCAGTTTTTAATATAAGTAGATTATTTATTTATAATATTTTTTTAAATTTTATCTATTGATTTATTTATTTTTACGATTCTTATTCAATTTTTAATTCTTTAATCTATGTAGCACTGCTAGGTAGGCTAAAGTGTTGAATCATTAAGGAAAGAGTACGATGCAAAATTTTTATTTTTGATATAAAATAATTTTACAGAAAATAAATAGTGCTGTATTATTAACTTGATTTTTACACAAATAAATACATTCGAATACTTTTTTAGAGAGCCCTCTTAATGCAAGCACATAATTTCAGACATAAAACTATTCTGCACACATAATAAGAAATTCTTCATTTTTTACTGTAGCCCCATAAAACAAGGGTGCTTTCTCTTTTAAGTAGGATCAGTGTTACAATTTCAAAAGGGGTTGTCACGAAAATGCATTGGAATTCAAAGCAACAAATATTGAACACGAATAACCAAACGTTTTAAAGACGTTCCCTGAAATCAACAAATATGCTTTGAAATAAACAAAAAAAAAAATATTGCTATTTTTGACTTTGAAGATACAATGCTTTACGAATAAAAATTGAAAAAATCAAAATATACAACACACACACAAAAAAAAATTGTGCTCTTGTGTAAATACAAGAACACAAAAAAATGCTCCACGAGAGTGAATTTTTGCTCGAATGAGAAAGTAAGTTTAAGAAACGAGATAGAACAAGCTAAAATCCAAAAACTTTGTGAATTTAATTGGTATCTGAGGAACACATAAAGTATACAAGCAAAGCGACAACCAATAGGGTTGAGGGAAGGGCAATCATAATTGGATCTCTGGAACAACCGACTTATTGTTTAGACGCAGAAAAATTTTCAGTTATTAAAATTAAAGATACAAATCCTTTCCCTCAAATCATTATTACTTTTAAAATCTGCATTTCTCTTTTTCTCTGACCGCGTTACTGTGTTCCCTGTACAATTATTTTCTGGCGAACAACAAGGAAATGACGTTTCTGCTCCTCAACAAAGCAATTTAGCAGTCTCCAAAGATAAATGCCCCGGGAACGGATCAAGCAACATATCTTACGAAGAAATTGAAGTATATATATTTGCGACGCAGGCAGATACTATAAGTGCGAGAATTCGTTTGCAGAGAAAGAAGACATATGATACGTGCCGAGCATAGGTATGCATCTCTACATCTTATTTCGGTGCAGTATTTATGAGAGGAAAATATTTTACGATAAAGGAAATAAGCAAGTTTCGTTT